>JAAAKL020004246.1:0-21365 GCA_010016065.2 Carybdea cf. marsupialis auct. non (Linnaeus, 1758) | reverse complement strand
CCTCCCACAGTTTTTTCTTTTTTTTGTTTTAATATTTTCCCGTTACTGTTTTTGCTGGGAATAGGGGTACCAAACCATTTTTTTGCACACCCCCCCCCCCCCCCCACCATCTCAATATCTTTCTGTTGACTAGGCTACGTCATCTCTACAGACTGTGATTATCATAGAACATTTTCTCTCCCCTCTTCTCCCATTTTAAATTGGTTGCCGTGCTTCTGGTTGTGAACGATTGCTCTTGAATTTAATCTCTGGGCTATAGTTTACCTCTGTTCCCCTAGGATGTGTTTCTCTGAAGACAAGGAAACATTCCTTTTACAGGACATTTAACAGGTCACCAAGATGTTTTATTTGAGTAAAGTACTGTGTGTAAATTATGATAGAGGAACGCTGATAGACGTTGTATTCGGGGAACGAAGGGGGAGGGGGGGGTATAAAAATGGTGCGCATAAGCTTGTGCTCTGAAACAGCTATAACAACTGCTTTACTTTTACGTCCTCACAAGCAAATCTGTGAAATGAGGAAGACTAGTGGGAGGGGGAGTGGGGGGGGGGGGAGAGAGCTGTTCCATTCCTCCAATTCCATTCCCATACGTTGGTTATGCCGCTAAGCACCTCTGTAGTTTCTGAAGGTCAAGGTTGTGAGTGGAGCAGTTCAGCTCATGCGCACAATGATATATAACACGGAGACAACGATTTGGTTTCTAATTGCATGTTAAGGGAATTTAGACTTATTCTTAAGAAAAAATTAAATTTATAAATTTATATTTAAAGTTTAATTATTACATAAGGTATATGGCTTAAAATGACAGAAACCACGTGCCTTCCTGCTCACCTTCTTGGTGACAGAAGCTCCAAATTACATCAACATCAAGGGGTTTTCATAGGTTCCTTTTACGTTTTATTGCATAACTTATGAAATTTGAAAAGTTTGTTGATGGTACAGACTAATAAAACTGCACGAAAAGCGAATTTGCTATTTCGTGCAGTTTTATAACTTATGAAATATAGCACAGGACTGTTTTGAAGTTTCTAGAATCCTTTATTTGATGATATTATGTATGGAAAAGCATTTATAAGCTAAGGTATCATTGCTAGTCATTAGCCCAAATATGTTATATGTTCTCGATGTACCATGGCATTAGCTATAGTGTATGTCAATTGTTTATTTGTTTGTTGTTTTTGTCAGTCATTGGCATCTATAGCCTCGGAAATTTTATGTACCATGGCACTAGCTATAGTGTGTGTCAATTGTTTATTTGTTTGTTGTCTTTGTCAGTCATTGGCATCTATAGCCTCGGAGATTTTAATTTACGTGTCGTGATACATTCCACAATATATTCTCTCAATGGAATTTGTGATATCTCTTTTGTTATTTTGTATCATTTCCATAAAAGCAAACGATTAACGATGCCGGACTAAAAGAGTCGGATCTCAAATCCCTTTCTCCCCCCGCTTGCGCTAAAGCCCCTTAAAACACCAGTATTTATACTCTGAAAGTAGGTAGATGAAGTTTGCCAGTTGGGTTGGTGGGCTGTGTTAAGATGGTGACCGATAGATAGAACGATAATATTATTATTTGACAGACGGTAATGTAAAGAGTTGCCTATAATAAAGCAGTTATTTTAGGACATAAATGCCATATATTCGTTCTGTAGTTTCTTTAAGAATATACCTATCCTTCTCTCTGTTTTCACCCATTACGAACGCGGCAGGAAAATTGTATAGAAGCAGGTATTGACATCTTATCGAATTCATATTGCTACAGCAATGATGCAAACATATTCCAGAAAATTAGTGAAAAAGAGGACCTTAATTAGTAAAAGTCGAGGTTTGCTGGGTCGGGCAAGTCATTCTTACTCCTGCTAAATATGTAACTCGAATTGTGCAAGGCACTTCATTGCGTATGTCTAGGAGTTTTTTACTGTCAATGCCACGTTTCCTTAATATTTTTTCAATTTTTAAATATTACCCGAACAAAAGCCTAGTGTCAACACTTCTAACTTTTTTGAGACTTCTGTGCCATATATTCATTCTGTAGCTTTATAGCGAGATAACCGTAAAAAGGATACATATCCTTCTCTCTGTTTTCACCCATTACGAAAGCGACAACAAGATTTTATAGTAGTAGATATTTACATTTTGTTGACTTTACATTGTTACAACGACAATAGAATAAAACTACTATTAATTTAATAAATTTTGACTTCGATGCCTTTTGTTTTCTATAGAGAATTGTACATCTCGAACATTTGTTACACTTTCAAGTTTACTAACATTCATACGGTTTTTGCCCTGCAAGTTTGGTGGTAACAGTACGATAATATAGTAGATACCAACATTTTAAGCATTTTATTGAACTAGGATATGGAGTAGAGCAATGCAAGAATAATAGAAGTTGTAACTGTAAGATAACAACAATACCCCCACACTTACACAGCAAACACATAAACAAAATGACCACAGAAAAGAGAAAAAATTATGACTGAAATAGAAAACAAAGAAAACTGTACATTTCTACTGATACGTATACTATGCAGAATACTATGTATAAAAAGATATATATCTATTATCTATCTATCTATCTATCTATCTATCTATATATATAGCAAACAGTAAAAATAGAAGAATACCGTTATACCGAATGCAGTGCTCAATACATTTCTGTAGAGCTCAATCATACAAATCAAAGGACTTGCATCGGATTCACCTTACGGAAAAGATATGCCATTGCAAATTGAGGACCTGTAATATGATTTAGATTAAATTTAAAACTCTAACTAAAAGAGTAATTAAACATAGTCTAAGGGCTAGTTGCGTCCACAGTAAGAATTAATGTCAAAGCCACTAATGCGTACTACTTCAACTACTACTAGGATAATACCTCCACCTTAAACAAACACTGTGTAAAACATGGGATAAAATCTACCTATTTGTGAAGCCTGAACCAAATCTGATCTTAGCTCCCCGTATCCCTTTCGCATTTTCGTTCTTTTGTCTAGATGCTTTTAACATAAGTTTTGGACATGGTCAGCCATTGCTAGTGATGCGTCCAAAATGGACATCTAGGTACTTTTTACTACTCAATATTGATGATTTTCTAAACATAGGTTTAGTAATACTTCCGTTTTCAACCGTATTCCACTTTGTAACTACCAAAAAATCATTTTAAACTATTACCTTATTCACATGCGAACTGAAGTAAAGGCCTTCACTTCAAGTTCAATTAAATAACTTCAACAGACGGAATCCGCAGTGTCTTCACATGTGCAACTTCACTTCCGGAGGCCCATTGAATAACTGACTTATGACGAAATGAAAGTCTCGCAGCAGGCTACGTTGCGACAACATGAACACAAACAAGCATTTTTGAAACAAAGTTACAGAAGTCATTTCTTGATAGTAGTGAAAGACCTTGACGAAAGGCTCGTACATATCTGAACATAATTTCTCTAGTGAAAAACGAGCTTTGATTTCCAAAAGCAACAGCAACTATACCTTTCAGTTTGATCAAGAAACGATTATCACAAAGATAACTTTGTATATTACCTAGGAAATGTATTGTCAGGACTGACTTTTGCACAATTGAAAATCCTCCCGACTCTTTGATGAACTTCGATACGTGAAGGACATCCACATGTCAATAAAGTGATTCCACAACAACTTTTCTCTTCACTGTAGTAAGGCTAATTCGTACAATTACGAAGACCCTATTTACCATCCTACGAAGCTGTCACAAAAAAGCTCTCTTGTTTGCAAGTTACACTTGAATGTCTCGCAGCTGCAGGACTCTCAACATGATGGATCCCATGGATAGGTGAAGAACAATACAAAGTTCCTTCAGTCTAAAAGTATCAACTTCTGAAGGACTCCCCTTCTTCTCTCATGTGAATAGAAAGTATTACCGCTCGTCAGAGATTTTAACACATTTGAGCTTCCTAGGTGCTGGACAGCCTATACTGACATTATTTATTTAACATATCAGGTAATAGAAACACGTCAAATAGCATTAGCAAAATGGAAATGCTCCTCTTCCAAACCATAGACCTCTTGAAGTTGGCTCAGATGGCTGTCATGGTGGACGACATAGGTTACAATTTCCAAGCAAGGATGTAAAGTATAATATTTGCAAGGTAGCAAACAATTAGAACGTTTCTCTTTTTGCCATACAATGTAAAACAGCCCAATGTTTTTTTTCGGCTGCAGGTACAAGAAACGCCTCTTCTCTTGACGCCTTTTTCTAGATGGGTTCGCCTGGAGTACAGCTTCTGTCGCCATTTCTTTTGGTCTTGCAAATCTGAAGGCTCCATTCCTCTCCTCTTCATGTCCTCCGTCCATACTTCCTATACCTCTTTATGCTTCTTCTTTGTCTTCTTTTCCCTTTAACCTCCAGGTCAGCTACCTTCCTCATAAATGATCCTTTTCTCTTTCATCCCTGGCTTCTTCCTCCACTCCTTCTAACTCAGCCAGCCCAGCCTTTTTTTTCTATATTGTTGGGGCTCATCTCAGCAATCTCATCTTAGTGGTCTTTAACGATGCCTCTTCCTTCCTTTTCAATTCCCACATCTCAGCTTCATGCTCACCGGTCTAATCACAGTTCTGTAGAGTTTCATCCTCAAACTTTTGATAGTATCTAATTAAAACAATAAATCCGATTGCTACTCTCCACTACGTTGATACCTCCTTTACCCAAGCTCTCACTGCCTTATCTCAACCTCCTTTTTCTTCGACTAGGCACCTAAAGTAACTGAATACGTCTACTTGTTAAAATCCCACATCATTGACATCTTTAATCTTCACTTTCTGCTTCGTTTTCCTCGAGCTAGCCAATACTAACGCCTTTTTCTATTTCACATTTAATACTTTCTTATCCAATGCTTTTGGTCATTTCCTTCACTCTTACTTCCGACTTTCCCATCGACAGGTCGTCTGCTTGAAAAAACCTTCTATAACAGCCTATCTTTTGCTTCCTCTCCCAGCACGTCGATACTCTTGATACACTTGTCATAGGGTAGTGTTTGTAAAAATTAAACTATGACGGCTAATTCATCATAAAGGGAAAATTATACACGACGGCAAAAGGCTATGACGGCATTTGTTCTAGTGGACATACGCCAACGACGAAGGTGCAGTTCTGGGTGTGTTTGCTACTCACGTCATTTTGTTTGTGAGAGGAAAACGGATTCCCATTCAAAAGACTGGAAGACTATGACGTTTGCAAAGCTATATAAAGACAGTTGGTCTTGGGTTTCCCTTCAATTGTTTGTGGAGAGGCGCGAAGATACCTATGACTAAAGTTCTCGGATCTGTCTCCTAAAGCAAATGCTCATTTATTCTTTTTGGAAACCGTTGCTTCTTTACACCGAGGATCGAATTAAGTCTCGAAAGGAATCGTATCTCACCTACTACTGCTGTAGCCTAAAGCCGTCATCAACGAACATTCTTAAGAAAACTATTATGTTAGTAAATAACTGATTTATTATACGTAGTTGGAATTTATTAATTTATGTTAAGAATAATTATTGTATTTGTCTCGTTACTATTTCGTCCAAGCCTCGTGTCATTACTTTTCTTCATGACTTTTAACACATGTTCAAGTAGAGGGATGCTTCCGTAGTTGTACACTCAAGAGAATTCCCTCTTCTGTATAAAACGTCACCAGCAGACTTTTTCGCCAATCATTCGAAATATACTCCTACTCTTAAGTCGACTTCGTAAGCTTGGTTACCTGTTCTTGACCGATGCTTCCCAGCAACGTCACTAACTCGATGGTCATTTCTGACAAGCTACTTGCTTTCCCGCTGATCATCTTTCTCTATTCTTCCTTTATCTGCTTCTTTATCACCTTCTAAATCGGTCTATACGCAGATTGCTCCGTCTGCGGATTCTCCATATTCAATAGCTTACTATAGCGCTCCATCCATCTCTTCTTGACCTTTACTGGCTCTCCTTTCATCTTTCCATCCCTATTCTTTATGATAAGAATTTCTCCTATATCTTCTCTTATTATCTTTCGTGCCTTTCAAGCTCACTAGTTTTTCATCTTTTGTTTGAAGCTATCTATACCAGTCTTCAACTACTTGCTCCCTTGGTTTTGCTACAGCGCCTTGTGCTTTCATCTTTTCTATTACATACTTCTCTCTGGTATCTTCGTTCTTGGATACCTGCCATTCCTTGAAAGCTATCTTCTTGACTTTGATTGCCTGCTCCGTCTTTTCAGTTCACTGTCACGTCTCTCTGTCACTTCTTTCATACCTCTTGTGTGTTCACATACTTCTGAAGCACCACCCATCAACACCTTCTTTATTTGGGTACAGAATTATCATACAGTATTTCTCAGGTCTTAGTCTTGTATGCTTCCGGCTACAAGCTTTTGATATCTTTTCTTGAACCTGTTCCTCTACCAACCTCCATATTTCGATCATTTTGCGTCCTTTCTTAGCAGCGGCTTTCATCTTCTCTTATCTTCTAAAGTCCATAATATCTAGTTGACACTGATGCGATACTGTCCCTTCAGGCATAACTTTTGTATCCATCATCTTCTGCCGATCCTTTCTTTTCAGCATAATGAAGTCAATGGAGGACATCATTCCACCAGTATTGTATACCTCTCTTTTCCCAAAACAAGTCCATTCTCTCCACTTCTTCCAGAATCCTAATTCCTTCCACGCACCTTCCTCCGTAGTCTCTCTCTCCATGATGTTAGTCAAATTCTTCAACAGTTTACCCACATCACCATTTGGCAGGGCACTGATGACTAAGAGGGGTTTGTGACAACCTTCTATTTCTTAACAACAATGCCCTGTCCACCTTGTCTCCTGGACACAAGCTCCCTTCTTTTTTCTTCTCTCCACTAAATCTACCAACCGTTGTCCTCTCCCCGTTATAGAATCGAAATTCCAAGTTGCTAACCTGGTCTTCGTGATCTTTTCCCACTCCACGATATATTATGTGTTTTATAATATTTGGCTCCACTAACTGTTGTCTTTGTAGTACGTTTTGCATGGTTCTCATGGCAGCCCGAGGGAGTGGATGCAGTACATGACAACTTCTTTCACTGTACTCCAACATAGTTTTCGGCTGGTCTGGGCTCTGATAGCCATACGTGGTAGCAACCCGTCTCCTTTCACATCTTGGACTTGAGACCAAGGCAAGGCGGAGTTGCCAGCGAACATTTCTCACAGATTACACAAGTAATATTCAGGCAACAAGTACGAGGAAGTACCTTAGAGCCTTGTCACCCATGTTATTTTCTTAGCCTTTCTTTTTTCCGCTTTCCTTAACAATTTCGGCAAGATCAAAAGCGTTTTCTCCACATGTATTTCTTTCTGAGTTTAATGTTACGTCGCAATGTGAAGGAGCAGTTTAAAGAGCTATGGAATGTTTCAAATTTTTCAGTACTGTGGTTCCTAGTACCTCTGTTGTTCAGAGCTGCTTTTCCATGGCAGTTGAACTGCTCCCTAAAAGAGACCCAAACATTATATAACCCAGCATGGTGACCTGCGTTTTTGACAATGTTCAATGTAAATGTATTGGTGTCACGTCAGAGCATCCTCTCAAGCATCCGGTGTTCAAGTGTTTTGACGCTAAAATAAAACATACCACTTTCATTCTGGTGGTAGTTTTAAAAAGTCTGGAAGATTTGGTCATTAACTATATAGGGGTGATTGTACATTTTTGACGCCTTAACGAGGGAAAATAAGTACAGAAGGGGTGAAAACAATGTGCTGAACTGTTTACCCCCGAACGGGCATGGCAGTAGTCCATTCGAGAGAAAACATCTCCTAAAACAATGATATTAAATCTCTCAATCTCTTTTGTAATGACTATGCATAACTTTGTGAGGCGTATGCCTTTTAAATCAAGCCATGGATGGTGTGAAAGTAAAATCTGTGAAATAGATCTGAACCCCAAATCTAGATATTAAACGCATATTTTACGTTAGAAGATTCTAAATTATGCGATAATCCTGATGGATGGTATCTATCAGAAGCAGAAAGTGAGTTGAGTATTGGAAGACGTGGAAAATTCTTGGGACTATCTTTAAGTTGCTTAGAAATTTTGTAGATGAGCCATGAATCGGTCTCACGTACATGTTGTTGCGCGCAATATTTTCGCAATATTAAGATAATTTGGTATTAGGGGATAATAATGTATATTGGACGAATGCCTATGATTCGGTAGAGGGAGTGTTTTCAATTGTTTGATAGTTTATCATTTTATATTTTTGTCATCAGTCACCGTAGGACATGGAATATATCTCCAGTTTACCGAGAACAGTTGCACGTCTGACACTGTCACAGTCTAGCCTTTTGTCAATATTTTCCTTGCTATTTCAGTTGCGAGCTTTCTCTTTACATGAGCATCAATCTACTTCGATTAACTATGGAGGAGCTCATCATGCGCAAATATTATCATCATCACAGCAAGAGACCCTAGCCCAAACTGAAGAAGACAATCAAGAATATCTTCTTATAACAGGTTTACCAGATGTGATAAGTGAACGTTACATCAATATTACTGTACAGTGGAGCTGTATTACTTCGTATGAGGTTTTCCTTCACGTAAGTGTTATATCTAGAGAACAGGAATTTTTATCAACTTTATATAAGCAGAAATGGACATCAAACAGAGTCAGAGGAGCCCAAACTATAGAAAGAGACCATCGGTTCAATATGACACAATCGTTAAAAATTCCAGCATCGCACATATACTATGATCCTAGGAGGGCCATGATGCCAACTAACGCGTTTTCGAGCTATTTGAAATTTAAAGCCACGTTACGTTGCTTATTAGATGATAATGAAGAGACCTCTGCAGAATCAACGAGGAAAGAACTTATAAACGAAAGAAACGTCCCTCTCGTGCCACCTATGGCAAGGTTTCTTCTTCCAGGACTTTGTCATTCCTGGCAAATATTAATCAAGAGAAGGCTTGATAGGAAGAGAGTAAAGCGATGTCCAAGTACTGGAGGTGTGTATATCCAGTCTTTTTGTCAAGTGTTTGTATCTGCTTCAAGTTAGAACCTCATATATGAAGAGCAATAAAATTTAAGAAAGTGAGTGTGTTGGATCATGTGGTATGAATACCTTATTATGTTAGGATTATTCTTGGTACAGATTTGTAGGCCAGCTGGTAATCTTTCATTGTATGTGTCATTCTCAGTGACACTCATGTGACTTATAAGATACCTGAAAGTTTTTATCATGATGCAAGATAAAGGTATATTTTGAGCAAGAATCTATTTGATATAAGTTTGTCATCTCGAGGTAGCTATCTAAATGGACATGGTGTTAGTCACTACCATTTTGTGGTTGCATTGATCACAAAGCTGGAAAGCATTTGTTCACTGTAAGGATTTTAGCCCTAAAGTCAATGTCTATTGCAAACACCTTCATGCCCAGAAGCACTACTGCTCTAGTGCCCATCTATGTCCCCAGTAATAACAACAATTCCTTCCTTAATTTTAATGTATAGCAGAGCAGTTTGAAGAGGGCACTCAGAATGTAAGGTATACTCAGTGGCTGTTGTAGGGTATGGCAGACAGGATAGTAGCCCAGAGCCTGCTCTCAAGAAGGGCCCCTCACTTCACCTCAGAATACTTTTTACACGTAGATTTCTCCATATTAAAAAGCCTTTTCAGTACTTTGAGAAAGGATGAGGAGTCACAACTAACCGCACAAATAGAATCAGAACCCAATTTATCAAAAAAGGCAAGGAGAAACATGCAGCTCACTATAATCAATGAGAATTAAAACCCTGCATGAGTAGGCCTACAGGGTGGTGTACATTCATCATTGGTACATTAGTTGTCCTCTGTAGGAATGGCAGAGTGGACTACTGAACCACCAAAGTGAGATCATGGACACCAAGAACCAGTTTCCAATGTAGTACAACCACCAATAATATACCATACATGGACCTTTTATTGATTATAGATATCACTGATTGAAATAAACTAAAATGTTGGAAATGTAGGGTAGTGATCCTACCTCAGAACCACAATTCTCTCTTTATCCCTTCAAGAGACATTTAAGGCCATAAGCAGTTGCCTCCATCTTTGTCTGTTTGGAACCAGATCCTTGATATCCTCCCATCCGAAATTTTCATGTTTGTGACCAGCTTCTTCAATACATCATCTGGTGTACTTTGGCCCCCACCTATTTCTTTTGCCATGTGGAGGCCATCATAATATGACTCTAGGACAACATCTGCTTATGTTTTCAGTATGTTACCTATCTATCATAATTTCCTTTGTTTTATTCCTGAGAGTACGCAATAAGAATTGGCAAAGAAGAGTTTCATGGAGAATTTTCTCAGGCCAAAATGCACGGTGGATTCTTTATAGACATTGTAAATGGAATGCTTTCCTTCAATTTTGTCTTCACATCTCTCCAGAATTCTCTCCTATGCAAAAGTGCTGATTTAAAAGCTCTTTTGCAGAGCCTTATCTTTGCTTTGAAGCTGAGCAGCTTTGATTTTTGAGTAAGCTCTGAATGGTGGAAAGTAAACATCAATTTTTAAGCTTGCTTTTTTGTCTTTGGTGCTTAAGGTCACACCTACTATGCTTCCCAGGTAACTAAGTTTCTGTGGACTTTCAAATGGATTGCTTACAAATGTAATTGAATATTTGCCTCATCAGGTATTACCATGGCCATAGTCTAGAGTGAACTGCAACACCATTCTGTGAAAATGTCAGCCTCTATGTTAACATTTCAAAGTTGTTGAAACTGACAAGATTTGATATCAATTGAAAAGTATTGATGTATCGTTCATGAAATGCTCATGAATTCCATAAAAAATTCTAACAAATTCACTAATAGGTAAGTAGGCCTACTCATATGTTTGAGAAAATATAACTCCATATAGAATTGAGTATGTGATTCAATAGACCATGAGCTGATTTATACAGTTGTCTATAGTTCACAATTGAGGATAGACAGGTTTACTATTTATGAACAATAAGCTATTGTAGCTCAAGTAGTTTTCACATCATACAAGAAATGTTTTTGTCTGGAGCAGCTGTGATGGACATGCTAATTTTATGATACAAAAAGTTTGTTGATGGTATAGAATAATAAAACTGTGCAGTGTTGTGAAGTAATTTTTGTACTGAAAAGCTTGTTTGTCTGACACTCCGCAGATTGCAATATTGTCAGAGTTGAAATAGAAAAAAGAAGGAAATGAAGCTATTACCCAACTGTGTTTTCAAAGTAGCCAATCAGAACTGTGACTGGCAGAGTTATGTTGTTTTTGTATATAAAGCAACTGTTTTCTTACTTTGATGAGAATGGATTCTAGGACAGCCAAATGGAAAACAGATGTAGCTCTACCTTTCATATGGATTCAGTCATTCGTATACATTTTTGATTGGTTTTCAAGTAAGTGTTGTCCTATAGCATTGCTTAATAGTGTTTTGTTTTCGAAAGCTGAGGTGGTTGTTTCCTTACCAGGGGCATAATTGTGATAGAAATAATGAGTAGGCTACATTTGGAAATTGATGAAATGAAAAATGGTTGGGCGATGAAGAAAATGTTGAAAATCTGCTTTTCAGAAATGGCCTCTGACACATGTTCTGACATATGTAAAAAGCTATTTAGATCACATGAAATATCAAATTATCTTATCCTTTATAAGCCTTAAAATTTTTGTATATTTACAAATTGGTTTTTAATAACCACATAGTTGATAGACAGGAAAAAATTGATAATTTACGGCAAGATACTGTCAAGTTCTAGTTGCCCGTTGGCAAACGTTCTCAGACAAAAGATGAAAGGAAAAGTAAAAACAAAAACACTATGACTAAAATTTTGCTGATGTTTTTGTTAAAAATGACGGCTTTATAATTTCAGCTCAAAATTATCAAACTTTTCTGAATGCATGTTAATAGACATGGTTTTGTTAAGCCAGTTCTGGTTCATCATGATGGGCAAGTACATTTATACATCTCATTGTACTAAAAGCACATTGACTTGTAGCATTGCTTGCTGGAATTACAAGGCACTATTGTGCTAACTTAATGACTTGATCTAAAAGAAAATGCTGACTTTTCCTGAGCTTTTGTAAATGCTCCACAAAACTTCATTCACTTAAGTAAAACAGGGCCATGGAGTAGAAAATGATTATGTGACTTTGGTACCTTTAAAGGCCAAGTTTGTTTACCTTTGGAAGATGAATATCAATAGTCTTTTACAAAGGTAATTAAATACATCATGTACTGAACAAGAACAGTTTCTTGGCATACTACAATGGCCTTGTCCTTCTGTGTATCCCTTATGCAGGTATTGTATGAGGAGGTCATTCAGGTCTTAGAAATGATGACATAGTTATCCTCTTTTCAAAATTGATGTTCAAAAAAGATTCAGTGTGATGCCTGTCTTGTCAATAGCCACCATCATAGCAGAAGCTACCTGTAAGTGCTTTGTTTTGTCTTGTGTAGCAAGGATCAGATCATAAAGTATTGGTTAAGCACCTTCAATATTTGTAAATACAGGGTAAAGAGCTGTTTGGAATTAAAATGAATGATACAAAGCTGTAATGCATCATTACAAGATAAGATGGTCTCACAAGATCCCAAGACAATATGTCTTACCATGGGAATTAATGTGGATCTAAATGTCACCAAACAATTGCCATGCTTTGCCATGAACAGGTAGGCCTATTGCTCATCTATTGTCCAAGTTTTGGCCTAACAGCTATCCTTGTCATTGATGACTTCATACATAAAGGATCCATAGAGAAATTCTGGTTCTCCACATTGGTGTTAGTAGACTGAGCAAAAAAGATGTTCATTGCATATTGTTCCTCATCCTGGCTCTTACCTGTACTGTCCTTGTCAGGCTGTAAACCAAGGTTTGCTCCTTTGCAAACCTTGGAAAAATGCCTTGTTTTGGTACAGTTGATGCACTTACTCCTCTAGCAAGATATTTGTCTTTGTGGTTCATAATGAGCCCTATGATCAAATAGCTTCAATTAAAGCAGGGAAGCTCACACTGTCCAGAAATTGTGTGCTCCCCACCCAAAATGGATTTGCTCTGAACTTTCTTAATTTGTGCATAGGAATACTTTCCTATTTTATTAACAGATTCTTCAGATATCTCTGCATCACTACATGCCACACTGTCTTTTTTCATACCTTCATGTATGCAAGGCATGAAGATTCCAGGACTTTTTAGAATGGGACTATTATTAGTTCCAATGATGATTCAGTCTCTGAACTTTGGCATGCAAATGGGACTATCACATATAAAGCTGCAGTCTTTTGCTTCTCTTACCACCCAATTACAAAAGACAGGTAAAGTTTCAGTCCCATCCTTGAACAGTGCACAGAATGGTAGTTCATGAGCATTATTTTCTTAGCTGATTTATAAAAGGGCTTCCTCCACTGAGTAACTTCATTGAATTTAGCCATGTAATTGGAGGATTCATCTGGCTGTGTGACTTTCAAATCAGCAAACATATAGTGAGAGGAAAATATTCCCGGCATTATTTCATCAGTATCTTGTGATTGCCAGTCTTCCAAGGTAGGCTTTGGGCCCAGAACTTCAGTTGTAGCATTACCTACTTTCCAACATTGAAGAGCAGCATCAGTGTCAACCTTTGGTGGATCAATGTATTGCACATTATAGCAGAGTTCAAACACTTGAATAAAATCTTCAAATGCCTTCATTCTATCGTCAAGATACACAGTAGGGTCAGGATGCAAATGTTTGGTGTATCAGGGCTTTGACATGGTGGACTCCTGCAACAGGGAACAGCAGGCGCAGGTAATCAGCCAAATATGGCTTACCTATAACTTCATTGCTATGTGTGTTGGCAACCTGTAGTGTGTAGTTGCATCAATGGTGTAAGTGCAATTAAGGAGTGCATATGGAAAGGAATTTCAACGTTTAACCTTATCATATACTTCAAATGTTCAACTCTTCTGAATCTACTCTTCGTAATCAATGAGTTTGTTCAGAGTCCCAACATAATACCTATAAATCAACAGTATAAATATGAACATAAACATAAACCTAAACCTAGATTTGTGCCATATCTAATACATAATTGTCAACAGTCTGAGGTAACCATCCCCACCCCATTTTTTAACAATCGACAGTCAAGGGTTTGTCTTACGAAATGAAATTCTCATTGAAATATCAAGGGTTTTGCTTTCAAGTCCTTGCAGCTTGCCATGGAGTAAGGCAAACATTGCAATTGGTCTAAGGTATGTCATCTGGAAATGCCCTAGGCTCATCTTCTGCACCAATAAGTTGTGCCATTGTAGCAATGCCTCTTTTTCAATATGCTTAATGCCTTGGGTTCATTCCTTTACCTCTCCTGTACATGGGTTGACATTACTTGGGTGTCTTCTGTACATAGATGCACTTTGTTGTTGCATCACCATAAACTTTATCCAAGAAGTGGCTATTCTCATAATCATAATAATTAAAACCCAATTATTTGCATACTTAGATTGCATGCCCTCTTACTGTTGAAGTCAATATAACATGTTATTATTTTGTTGGCCTTTCTTGATGCCTTAAGCCATTCTTCATATAACATCAGACAACTGAAACACTTCCACATGACTTCATTGCAGAGTGAGAGTATGCACAGTGAACTGACAAATTAAGCAATGATAACAATAGACTTGATTTAACCAATCAGTTCTTTCTTTGCATGGTATCACAATATTCTATGGGGATCAGGGTGAAAATTATATGAGAAAATGGTCCAATGGTGCATTAGCTTCAGATTCTGATTTCTATTTTTCATCCTTTAGTGTATCCCACTTCTGACACCATATTCAGAATGGCACTAGGGTACACTAAAACATGACAACTAAAATCGAGATAGTAATTAATGGATATATGTAAGCTCCAACTTCACTACATGTTAGTCAGTCAACATGGAGGCTATTCCCTTCTTATGTATACATGAGCCTCTCTTTTGAATACTGAGCCAGCCCTACATCTGGTGGAGAATGGGAAATGGCTTTTCTAATCAGTAGGAGAGAGGCTGTCTAACAATTAGGACTAAATATGTAAGTGTTGCATTGCTCTGCCATTTGGTAAATACATTTTGTGTACTTGAATAGTTTTTTTTGGGGGGGGGGTCTTAATCCAAAATTTTGGGAGGAAAACCCCCATAAAACCTAGTCTACATGTCTTGTAACAGGCAAGTAAGCATTTTAAATCAGATTCTCAAATTTCATGTGCTCACTACAATCTTTTTCATTTAGAAACAGCTGAGCTAACATCAAGTATCTTAGCAAGTTCTGGTAATGAAGCTGGCTTCATGAGGTATGTCATAGTGTAGCATTGCCCTTGTGCTACTTCTGTTATTTTAATTTTTTGTTTAATATTGCCATATATTTCAGTACTGTAGTAGATCAAAAGTGTGTGTACATGTTAGTTTTTTCAGTCTCATTTGACAATTGCTCGTAAGATATAAGTTATGAATCTGATCTATTCAAACTTTTTTCATATATGAGAGGCAAATTAAGCATCAGTGATTATTGGATACCGGTATTCAAATAAAGCTGCTCAAAGTAAATCCCTTCAAGAGTGAAGACATCAGTTACTCTATTGAATGTGACATTTCATATTATGAAGTGACACAAAGTGATTGTCTTGATAAAGAAACACTTACAACTAGTTTAGTGCTGCAATAGTATTTTCCTTATTAGTTAATACAGTGCTTTTAGAAGGAAAGTTACCCTACATTCATTTATGCAGAAGTCACTTCTTAGTCTACGCAGGTCTCTTTATTAAGTGTTCACATTTTTATCAATGCACATCACTTTATTTTCATACTAGACTATTGCTTGCTGTAGTTACAAGTATCAGACTTCAGCTTGAATTTAAATTTTGGGTTAGAAGGACAGTCTGAAAAATCAGAGCAATTCATTTTCATTTTAAAACGTTGCACCAAATACTGTTGGTAGTATATAATAATGAAATTATAAGTTTAATAGTTAAAATGTAAATAACTAATACATAACAACTGATTTATTTGTACTTTGAGGATGCAACTGTTGGAAGCAATATTAATTTTTTAGGTACAAGAACATTGTTTATTCATGTTGCCTTTATATGATCTTTGCTAGACAACTACTTCCAGAGCATGATCTAGGATCTTTATGAAGCTCTTGTTACATTTCTCATTTTTACACAGGAAACTAGATGATATGATATTTCCAAGGGACACACCATCTGGCTATGTTAAAAGAATGTTGAGTACTGCAAGGTATAATGATTAATATATATTTACATATATATATATATATATATTTCTTTACAATGTTTCTAGTTATGTTTTGATAAGGTTTATATATGTTTATCTATAAGTTATATATATATATATAATTTGTATATATATATAAGGTGTATATATATGGCATATATATATATATATATATATATATATTAGTTCTATACCATGTAGTTCATGACTGCTTGTGTGTCTGCCTGAGTACTTAAGTAAATGAAATGGCATTAATGAAGCTAACAGCGAAACAAAATATAAGGCTTATGGTGGTGGTGAGAATTCGGGATCGACTACTCGGATTGTCAACTTTACTATTGCACTATTTGGTGCAATGGTAAAGTCTTCGTTTTTGGAGTGGGAGATCCTAGGTTCGATCCGAGCCAGTGCCTCAAGCACTTCATGTTTAATGAGTTCTATACTATGTAGTTCATGACTGCTTGTGTGTCTGCTTGAGTTCTATATATAAGCACATAAAGATATATTAAACTCAAGAGGCCAGCAATCACCTATGTGTATAAATGTTAATAAACAACCAATAAAAACACATTTCAATTAACTTTTCGATGTTATCTTCGTCAGAATACCTTTTCAAGTACATCAGAACCGACTTAAATAAGAGATAGGTTTGACATAACATGCACCTTTGGGGATTATGACAGTTGAACACTTACAAACAGTTTAAACATAGGGTGCCATATTTTTAAATACTACAGCAACTAATATACAGAGGACAAACCGCACGTAGAAAATATGCATTCGCTAAAAAGAAACCACCAAGATGGCTATAAAATGAATGAAAATGTAAGAAAAGAGGCAAACTCGCAAAGAATGAAAAATAGCTACACCTGCCATGCCTACAAATCTACCTTTTGATTATTAAGACTTAGTTATATAATATGGTCTTGAATTGAATAACACTAAGGAAGTAAAATATCACAGGTCTGAAAAACACCATCTGTTTCATCAACAACTCATTTGCTACCAGACGTTTTTGCAAGTACCAAATTTTTTGACTCACAAAACCCAAAAGATGTGGGCTCCTTTTAATACTCCATTTACTGCAAAGAGGTGATATTATCCTACTCTGGACTATTAACGAATTTTGTCTCAATAGTTCACCATATCATTTTCCCGTTATCATCTGTTATGATCCCTTGAGAACCTGTTAAAGTCAGGTCATGTATGTTGGAGCTTGCCTGAAAAGTTGGTCTTACATTCATACTTCTTGACAGAGTACTTGACGGACCAATGGGAGGAGTCTGCTTCGTTCTATTTTACAGTTTACGTAATGGAATGGCATGTTTATCCTGGATGCATACAGAAACAACGTCAGAGTGCCACGTTTCGGCTGCGTCTTTCGCGTTGTCGTTGTGGATTTGTTATTCCGTTGCTTTGTCGGGAAACTGATTTTTTGTTTGTCTCCTCTGAGAGACAATTATTATTATGTTATTACGTTTTGTTTTTATGGATACTACCCTAAAATCAACTTAAGCGTTATTTTATGTTTTCAAATAGTTTTGTTATGCAAATTTCACTTTTGTCTTTCTGTTCAGGTTTTGTAATTATTTACCATTCTTGCCACAGGTTTACTTTGTCAGTATGGATATACGTCTACGAGTACTGTAAGCGAGATTTCTGTGCCATAATATCACACAGAAATCACACGACGTTTTTCTCTCCAACTATACTTCTAAATAGAGAAGGTGAGAACGGCTTGGATTTTTTTTGCAGCATTTTTTTTCGAAAACAGTGTTACGTAGGATATTCCATGAACTATCATTTATACCATATGAGATAGCCCATCGGTTGATGGCCACATAATTAGTAACAGCTCAGCAAAATATCTTACAAAGACTGTTCAGTACCATTTCAACTCATATTTGAATGCATGACACAGAGTTAATATTAATTGGCAATTTATGCTGAAAGCATAATACCAGAATACAGATGTATTGTCTGCCTCTTTAAAGGTATTAGATCTTGAGAACATTTTTGTAAATAGATGTGACCATCAGCTTCAAAAGTCAGACAAAATTGATAACTTAAGAAGAATTTGTATTGCCCTCATGAACACAGAGCATGGAGGCAAATCCATTTACAACAATATTTACGTTATGCAAGTATATATTGTCCAAATATATTTTTCCAGGGAATGTTTTAACAGTGAAGCGTAAGAGGCCTCTTCTTTTCAAGCGGGAGCGAAACGTAAATGAGAATTTAATCGTCACTTTTCTAATATCAACAAAGGAAATGATACTTTTGTTAATTTTCCCATAAAAGTGCTCGTTACGGTTTAAAGTATTTTTGGAAAATACTAAATCCGTATAAGCCATAAGATAAAAAGTTTTGTAATTTTCATGGAGAGATCTTCAGGGAAAAATATGCAGTTTAATGGCTTTCATTGGCTGATAGCAGTTCTTGTATTACTTTGTAGTTATTGTTGCTGTTGTTGTTAATGATTATTTTATCTGTGTACTGCTGATGTCGTCGGCGTGAAATTACAGTGGCATTTAGTATTATTTCATCAGAATCGCGGACTACTACAAGGGGCTGATACCATTCATGTTGACTTAGAACTCTGCAACATCTCAGAAGAGTCATCTTAAGACGTGGGGAGTTTTAGGAAGGCTGATGTTCATACACACGGTCGACATGTCACTTGACTAAATTTATATTTAAGAAGCACCACCAATTCAGTCATATTGAAAATGGCAGGCTGAAAAAAGGCTGAGTGTATGAACAATCAGAATGGCAAGTGTTCCAAAGTACTATTTTTGGATGTTACAGATGTGAAAAAAGGGATTCAAATACAGGGTAAACAGAGTCTATATATTACAATTGGCTGATGATTATTATTAAATATGAAGAGGCCGCATTTGACATAAGAAGACAGGTATTTGTGTAGCTGTGTAACGTTATGGCTTTTTTACTACCTGGCAATACAAAGTCTGACCAAATAAGCACTTTCATTGAAAGAACTAACTAGTCTCGCATTTCTATGGAAGGTCAAATAACTTGCAGCTTGCAAGTCTTGTCACAGTAAAATTAAACATTGATTCTGTCTGAAGGTGACCAAGTAAAGCTTCATTTACGTAGAAAGGAGACTGCTTTAATGAAGCATTATTCTCTTGTTTGACAACGTATCTGCCTCCCTCGCCTCGCTTGATAGCCCACCTGCCTCGTTCTAGGTAGCGTTTTTTTAATTACCCAAGCCTTTCTGGATGGATGAATTAGTATTTTGTAAGAATACACAGAGACTCTCGCTTAAGCTAATTAGCTATCGCGCTATGTGGTGTATATCTGTGAGGACCTAGTGAATCCTCGATGAACGACTAGCATTATACTTCCAGCAAAATACGCGTATACTGCGATAACATAGCCATCTTTGGGGCCTGGGGCACTTGCCCTCAGCCACCGATCTCTAAAAAGGACTGGATCGAGCTTCTCATTGTTTCCAACTACGAAAAAGTGTAGTCACGAGTATTGGCACTCATTAGTTAAAATCGCGCGTAAAGTCCACCATGTTCTGTAACATCGTTTATAAGTTTTGTGTGATGGGGACCGAAATGGCGTCCAACGACTGACGTTACTTTCAGACGGAAGATGCTCGATCCAGTGTTTTTTAGAGATCAGTGCGCTCAGTACTTACAGATGCCTATATACAAATCTGCGTAAGAAAGCACACTACACACCATATTAGCTCGAAATTGGGTCAAGTGCTTCGGAGGAGCAGATGCTAGAAAAATTTATTCGGATTCAGAAAGGTTGAAAATTTGTTTAAAAGTTCTGCGAAGCTTCAAAATGTTGCATCTTTGGGTATTTTTTATGGATTATTATATTTGTAACAAGATTCCGATTCTGGTCAATCGACTGCCGAAATTATGAAACTTTTATAGCCCTTTTGAGTTCCCCTAGTATTAATTTTCAGTGACTTTTTATCTTCATATCAAGTGTCAGGAATCATGATATGCGGTTATGTTTACTGCGGCAATAGTATTTTAAAACAAAGATAGGAAAAACAATTAGAGAAAGATGATAATTAAGGAGGAAGGGTAGCACTAAGCAATTCATGGTAACATATACACGTCAAGGTGGTTACGACGGGAATAAAAGTGTTGAAACTATTTGCATCCTTACTGCTTTTACAGCCACTGTAAACGTGTTTAGAGACGTGTTTAATGTAGACCAACGGCAAGATGTTTGGGAATTCGTGGCTTTGCAAAAGGCGAGATTTCAATTCCGCAGCTCCCTGGAAGAGGAGAGCTGAATGTCATCTGTATAATCCTTGAACCTTAATATTTCAGTAGTATGTACTCTACATAGCATTACTTTGTTCTTTTAGGTTTATTACATGTACAACTTCACCATAAAAATGGACTTGGAGAGGCTTTTTTGACAACTCGTGTTCCTCTTCGTAAATGGATCCATGTTGTACTTTCTGTTAAAAACAACGAGGTACGTTACTTTCTATAACATGATACTTTTATTTTCGTTTGCTTCGATTGAAATAAAAATGGTTGTTCAATCTCAGCGACTGTTTTGTAAATGCTGCAGTTTTTTATGTAACCGAAACGGTCACTTAACTAAAAGCTTGGAAGAATAATCAGTTTGTTGTATCAGCTAAAGAAAGAGGAGCACGTAATTGATGCAAGGTTCAAATCGATTTAGAATTCAAGACTAAAGACCTTCGCAGCTCATTTTACTAAAAATGAACTCATGTATCTTGCATTTTGACAGTGGCATTTGGAATTGGGCGTTTGGCATTTGACATAACTTAGACTTTTGACAGTGGCATTATCAGTGCCAACAATTATAAATGATAATTGATTTACGCTATTCTCTGCCACATAAAGACAATCATAGCTGTGTCAAAGGCAATGGCTTTTGTTCTATTAGCTTGTTAACTTAACAACGAGTGGTTCTGGAACACAAGTCAGGTATCTGCCGCAAATGTGAATATCTTAATTTGCAATTCGTTTAACTTAATTATCGTATGTTATGCATTCACTGCGCATTAACCAACTTTGCATATTTGCTTCATTTATGAAGGGAGTATGTATTATCAGCAGCAAAACAGTCTCTCACTTTATGCTGACATCAGCAATTTTACAATTT
>JAAAKL020004245.1:0-21366 GCA_010016065.2 Carybdea cf. marsupialis auct. non (Linnaeus, 1758) | reverse complement strand
TGTTCATGATAAATTTAATCTACTATGGCTTTGACCTGCAATTGCTAAATCTGCCATTATGGAAAATGGACATTTCCTGTGACCAGAATCACGGGACTTTTTGGTGATTCTTCATATAATGCTGGATCATTGTACCAAATTATTATTTTTCCCTTGAGTGATGAGACGTAGCTTCAACGAACCAAAAATACAGAATATATAGTCACTTAACATAATTCAGCTAATCAATTTCACAAACATGAACTCTCGGAAGAAAACACGGAATGACTCTGAACTGAATTGGACTAACTTACATTTTAATTGCTTTAAATTTGGATTATACAAAATCTAATCAAGTAGGAACCAATCAAAATACATTTAAGATGACTACAGTGAGAATCGTTTGTTTTTAAGTGTTCATGATAAATTTAATCTACTATGGCTTTGACCTGCAATTGCTAAATCTGCCATTATGGAAAATGGACATTTCCGGTAACTGGAATCGTGTGGAATGTTTTTTTTGTGATTCTGCGTATCATTATGAATCATGGTGCTAAATTTTAGCTTTATCTTATTTTTTCCCGGTTAAAAGCTAGTTCTAGTGGACTATAACTCATTTACTTCATTCTAATTATCTGTTATTTGCTCCATTACATCTACTCTCAGATTCTTTTTCATCATTTTGCTGTGAATGTACTAGATACCCTTTTCCCTAATACACCCGTTATTTATTTGTCAGTATACACCCAGTACTTTACGTGCCTCAGTAGATATCCTTACGTGTTCCCTTTGTTTCAGTGTGATACGTTGGAATGTGCCGCGTTTCACTCCAATTTCATATCTGTACTGTAGATGCCCGAGTTGATTTAACCTGTTTATGAAAAAGTTGAGACGTTGTCCATATCACAGTTTACTTTTTTAACGTTTCTCTGCAGTCACTTTGTAGACTCATGAAAATCATGTGCAAACCCCTGATATACAATCCCGAGCGGTTTTCTTTCCGCTTTGTCAGTCAGTTTGTCTTGACATCTGTCAGGCTATCCACGGTTTTCACTCTACAGTTTGGATGTAAAAAGTTTTGGAACATTTATCGTGTTTGAGGAAGTTTCGAGGGAAAGCATGGTTCAATCAATAAATGTATCTCCTCCGTTTGTCCGATTATATTTTTAGGTTCAGTCCTATCGTTAACTTTAAAATTTGGTTTCCAAGAAACAGAACCTTAATTGATATAATTATGTTTGTCTGTCGTTTATTATTCCCAATGCGTTTAAAAACTTTTGAAGTGTTTGTTCTTTTTGTTTGTAGGCAACGTGAAGGGATATATTATTGCCATCCCATCATTACTCTCCTGTTGTTTATCTCTTGCCTCATTGCAATTTATGCTCACTCTTCTTGAGTGAAATGCAGATTTTTTAAAAGTATTGATACATTTTTGGGACTTTTTCGTACCCATAGAGGTTTCCATTTATTAACCAATATGCACAAACAAAAGCTTTTATTTTCAAGTCCAGTCGACCGGACATCATCCAATTCAAGGATGAATCTGTACTGGTAAGTTAAGCAAGGCATTGACATGTTCATAGCGCTTTCAATGATTTTCGATATACCAACATTTTTCTACTCAGTTGATGCCATAGATGGTAGATGTTTATCATGTCGTGAGTCGTAGTCTTTTTCTGAGCTAGGTTTCGAGAGATATTTCTCTCATCTGCAGGCTGATGGTTTCTGGAACTTTATGCTGAATTTATCTTTTAAGACTGTAAACCCCTGAGGAAGTAGGGATCGAACCTATTTTAGAAGTGGTGCCGTGGTTATTTTTAATATCTGCCATCTACGCTTTTTTTTGTGAGCACTTGTATTTCAAGTTGGCTCTACGCACCACACGGTACTCGAGGATTGGTGAGCGAGTGTGTGCTTTCAATAACCTTTGGCGCAGAGTTGTCGAAGGGCGTGGTTGATCATTTTCAACCGTCCGAACACCAAGCTTCATTCAATCATCCGCTTGAGAAGCACTGTTCTTCCATATGTTGCCATGGATATTAGCCTTTGAATTTCAATCTTGAATCTTTGGTAGAAATCCTAAAACAAAGCTATCGCTAAGTCAGCTTCGATGAAAGGTGGCTTTTTTTATCGGATACAAAACTACATCTCGCAGGAGAGTATTTTTCTATCCTATTATGTAGAAAACGTAAAATTTTTTTTGTACTGAGTTCGTAATCGCGTCTCCTGCCCGATTGACCTCGATCCATGTGGACCTCTTGAAACTGTTACACTTTGTCAGACTGTGTCATCTTTTCTAAGAGTACCTCATTAACTATCGCCTTACCCAATCTTCAGCGAACCTTAGCTCATTCACTGTTGAGGTTTCCAAGTGCGAGGTTTCACTAACTTTTTTCTTTCCTCCTCGCTGCTAATTTCTGGAATTCTCTTCCTCCTTCTTGCTTTCCTGGTAACTATTTCACCTCAATCATGGTCCCTGGTATCTCGCATCTCCGCTTTTCTTTGCCCTCCTGTAAAACAGGTGTAAACATTTTAGTGGCATTGGAACCGTGTTATGAATGATCTTGTTGAAAGCCCCTGATAAGCCATACAGTTTAAAGCAGCATGGTGGGGAAGAGGGAGTGGCATCTTTACTGTTTAAGGAAGCTCTCCTTCCTTAAACAGTAACCCAAAGCTTTATGCAACACTAATTCGTTAATGAGCGTTGTTTGCGAATTAATCATTAATTAAATTCAGCACACTCTATTAATATAGAAAATTCGCTAAACGATTAACATGGGTGGAATTTCATTACATATATTGAAAATTCAACTAATATTGAGCATTGATTAAGTTGTTGACATTCTTTGGAAATCAAACGTTAATCGGACTTCAAAGACAGTTACAAAAGTGATTTTTTATCGAATTTTGATAGTAGAGTTATTCATTTCTTAAGCGTTCATTTAGACTTTGAAATCTTATTATTTTAAAATTCTGAACTATTGTTTTAAGTTGGGAAGTGAATTGAACACTATATTGGACGCTAATTGAAATCAAATATTGGGTTGAAAGTTGAATGTGGATTTGCTTTTAGCATTTATCAAAAATGAAATGACGATGAAAATGTTATTGGAAGAGATGGAAGAAAACGATTTTAAATGAACAGTTTGAAAATTTTCTAGACATTACGAAATATGGGACGTTTTGAAAGATATTAATTGTCAAATGAATACTTTTTAAGTTTTTTTGGTTTTTTGGGGTTTTATTTGCATTTGCATTTTGATTGCTTGAGATTTAACTGGATTTGTGACAATCATATCAAATACAGTGGAACCAGTCTATAGCGGACATCTACGGTTCCTGTGAAAAGTGTCCGCTACTACCAGGTGTCCGCTATTTGAAGGTTTTCAATATTTCGCGAAGAAAAAGGAAAAAGGATTTTAGTATTGAAGTATATATTCGACGACTGTATTTCAAAGAAAATCGTCGGGCATGTGCCGTTCAACTAGAGTTAACTTGCCTCCATGTTTATCAAGGTTCCAAAAATTGTATCCCTGCAACAGTGATAGGAAAGAGAGTAAATAGAGGTGAAGGACTTGGGGTGGAGACACCACTGAATTATACTTTATATGGTGATGCTCGTGTGGTACTTTGGTTGGACAAAGCATTCAAGAAAATAACTGAGAACATAGAGGCTAGAGTAGCAATATGTTTGGAATAGTTGCATTTATTCAAAATATACTTACTGTATCATGAATTTTATCGGTTTATATTCTTCTGACAACTCAGGGACCACGAAGCCATAGGGCTATGGGCTTAAATAGGAGTAAAATACGAATGTCCGCTATACACAGGTTAATTTTAAGGCAAATAATTACGCGGCTCCGAGAAAATGTGTCCGCAATAACTAGTGTGCGCTATAAAACTGTCCGCTATATATCATGTCCGCTATATACTGGTTCGACTGTAATTGTTAAACACGATATGAGCCGCTTAAATTGTTCACATTTTAGTAGGGAAGTACGATCGTCAACCCGGAATGGCCTCGAACTGACGTGAGCTTTTATTTTTCAGGTGGGGGCTGCAGGTTCTTATCAGCAACCTTGAACTTGCGATCAACTGATGTTGGATTCATACTAAGTGTTTTCGTGAAGATTTTAGACTTAGAACTAGCATCGGTATTTGCATTAGACAATATTTCTTTGAAATGTGACCGATCGTCAGGTTCGTGATCCACAAACAAGGTTGTTGGTTTGGCTTTTTTAGCTTTACCTGCTTGTTTATTTCGAATTGTACAAGAAAGAGTGGTAACGTGGAAGTCGAAGCTCTGGAGTACCAACAGCAATTCTAATTTAGGAAGCTAAGGCACCTATATTTATAGTGATAGATAGCCAGATCATGAGTTAGACTCACGATGACCTGATGTAGGCAATAGCCAATAAAGTCCATCCTACATTAGCATGCATGAATCTCATGACTATGTGGATGGCACATGATGCCTAGATGACAATAGATGAGCAATCCACATGATGCATCCTCGAGCATCACGAGATAAACATACAAGCGTCAGGTAACCTTACAACATTTCTCTACACATTACCTAATTAGAATTTGTGCATGGTTACAGAAATTTTTAATGACGTTGGTTTGGGGTGAAGCTTATGCATACGCCTCATTCTTATAATGGACATGTCGGTTTTCATGGGAAGTGATATAATTACGGCTGCGGATGTAAATATAATATATGATTAAATTACTGTTATGTTTTAGTTCCCCAGTCTTACGATTGCATTCGTTGATGTACCCAAAGGATGCTATTAAGGTGAGTCGGTAGTATGATCCTGCAGCAATTCTATTTTGCTGTTTTGCAATTTGAAAGTTTTATGTCTTGCCTACTGATGTTTAACTCAGCCCCTATAGGGTTATTTCATCAGTTTAGCTTTAAGATTGGTGCTTCATCAAAGTGGAGGACTTACTCTTTGGAGACATGTGGATAATCAACACGTAGAGGAAACAATAAGTTAAGCTTTCCTTATCATTTCTGCGCAAAATAGCGAAAACGTTGTGAAAGAGTCGCATACACGAAAATATATTGTCGTCTCGGAATGTTTCTGCTATTTCTGTTTATTCTACTTTGTCCACTTTGTCAAATGATGCTATGTAAAAGATAAAAGTAGTCCCATACTATTTTAGAGAGCGTAGGAGGTGTGATGGAGTGGAGAACTATCGCCCGGGTTTGATTTAACCAATTCCATCAATTGCAATCTAATGCAAACATTTCTTTGGATATTTTGAAAGGATAGAATTATCTGATATGACGTCAGGGGTGTAATCTCATTAAGTTTAGAGACTGGAAGTGTTTCTCAACAAGTAGTCATTTCGTAAAGCTCAACTTTGCCCTTTGCTCCTTCACAATTCCGTCAAAGAATTAGTACAGATGTTTTGTATCAAAGATGCAGTTTGCAGAGTAGCAGTACCTTCAGCGAGATGCTGGTGTGGTTGACAGTTAAAGGTGCGCAGTTCTGAACTCGTGTAGTATAGGTATTTTGAGACAACGGGACAGATGGGTAAGGTCAATGCATTGACTTGTACTGTGCTCAGTTTATTTTCTGTGCTACTTGCATCATATCTATGAATCCATAACAGAGCCATTCATTTCACTAGCGATAGTGCCCGTTTGTTGTTGTTTGGACCCCTTTATTTATCACCGTTGCCCCTGCCTTGCCTTCCAGGTTGATATCAGTCTCAATGGTAACCATGTGGAGACTTATACCCCGGCGGCATTTGAAGCACAGAAACCCCATCAAGAAGAGTTAAGTGGGGCGGCAACGCCAAACATGATGAGGACAAGTAAGTATGAAGATTCTTTTTTATCGTCAGAAGAGCGTCAATTATCTTCGGGAACTATCACCGGAATTATTCACATGGAGCTTAAATACTTTTCCCCCAGAATATTTCAAACCCTTTCCTTTGGAAATATAGTTACAAGGGGAATATTTTTGGGTAAGAAAGCAAGAAAGCCTTTTACAGGCAAAGTGTACACGAATGACTAAACGTTGCCACAATAATTTCTTCCGCAAGAAGAAAGGTTTAATGGGGTTACGAAACATAGTCGCCAAATGTTAAATGTTTATGGTATAAATCCAGTGTGTGGAGTTCGATTTGCTGAGATAAGTCGCGGAAGGTCATTACACAGTAACAGTGGCATTTAGACTCGACCTCACAGCCCTTTAATCATGAGACCAACCCGACTGATAGTGGAGCCTACGACGTGGTGCACTCCGACGCCTTAACTACTCTGCCACGGTGCCCCCTTGATAAGGAGGCAACAATGCTTTGCAGCGAGGCTTCAACCTGCCTACGAAAAGAGTAAGGAACAGCGCAAAAAGAGAAGTGAACCTAGCAGGGGGTTCATCCAAACATTTCGTAATGGCCAATTTTACTATTTTGCATGCCCGTACCGCTTGGAACACATCGATACAAATGTAGTAATACACACCTCCTTTTTGATTCAAGATGCAGATCACAATCGTAGAGTATTTAAATTAAACATCATTATACAATATTCCAGGCACTCCAAAATGCTTTCGGACTTATCACGTTTTTAGACACTTCGTCTAATCTAGGCTGTGGTACCCCCGCACCGTATTTTGCAGGACTTGATTGAAGATCAATTAACGTTTGAATCCACTGTCATGCGTCATGCACTTGTTAGGCAATTACAACATATCGCAAAAACGTATGATTTATCAAACGTAGACAGAGATATCATTCTTAATATTGCGGGATGAGAGTTTTTTGTGCAGATTAGAGATAATGGCGAATTCCACCTAAACCTTCGGTTACGTAATAAGGAGCTATGACCCTCCCAATCCCTCTTTTTTTGTCGTAACAATTCGTAGCAAAATGACCATTCCCCTAACCTCAAGTAATTTTTGGATGGCTCCTTTTACACGAAAGTTGTTTGAAAACTAACGAGAGTGCATAACACAACTCAACAGATATCCTGCTGAAGACACTCAATGCAGAATGTTTGCGTTAAATATCATTTACTAAATTTTTCAATATCATTTCTTGTTACAGAAATGCTGAGAGGAAGTTGTACTTTCCCCTTGGGGGCCCTTGCTTACACAAGAAGCGGTGACAAAGGGAACACAGCGAATATAGGTATGATTCAGTAAATTGCGATTATTCGAAGAACTTAGATCCTCGTACGTAGTCTTGGATTTCATTGTCTTCGCTTCTTGTAAAACTTAATCTCTCTAGGAGCTCTAGTACATGTAGAGGGTGGGACAGGAGGGGTAATTGCCCCAGGCCCCGAAGGGTTCAAGATGATGAAATCACAAGCTTTGGATGCCGAGCAGGTTATAACCGATTCGTTGAGTCACTTAAAGCTATTTCTACCCTTTGGCCCTTTTCTGATATGGAGAGGCTCTGGTACCCTCATGTTGTATTTGATGGCCCTTATGGATCTTTCGGCTTTCTTGCAGCTGGACTTTTGTACTCAGAATTGTTATGCCTAGCTGAGAAGCAGTCATGGATATGTTAGTATCGTCCCTTTACTAATGACTAATAGAGAGAAATAAATCATTTTATCAGCAGGGGTCACTCAGTTCAGTTGGTAGAACACAGGCCGCGAATTCAAGGGCTATGGGTTCTTCCTTTTGTGACACACGTTTCTATTTCTGTAGTAACTATTCGAACTTGTGATTCCTTTCTCTACTTTTCAGGCGTGATATGCAGAAATCCGGGCTACTATCCATTTTTAAGCAAGGCACTTACTGCAGAAGCAATCGAGGAATACTTCCAACATCTCTTTGAAGAAGAAGAAAAAGAATGCAGAGTGAAGAGGTACGTCCCGTTGTACTTAATTTTTAATTTCATTAAAGAGACCTTTCTTGAACTTCTTGAATAGGAATGGAGTTCGACAAGGATTCCCCTCTTTCTACTGCATTTTTCTGCAAAAATCCTTAATTTGTAGCGTTGAGCTCTTGTATTAGATAAGTTTGAAGAAGACAGTGCAGTTGGCGTAGACTTCCTTTGGCATCAAGGTTCTTTTATATGGTTCCATTACCGAGTTGTGTATTTATGGAACGTTTGTTTCAACGGGAAAGCATTAAATGCATAAAAGCGAACGTTGTAACTGAATGCTTATAAATGCCTTCAGAGTTTGCATTTGGGTACGTAATATTTCTTATAAATTTGCGTAGGCGTTCGCCTTTTATGATAAGATGTGCTCTATGGTACTGGGTTTTAGGTCTGAGTTGTTGTCAAGCAGGAGAAACTGTCCAGTGGACGGTTAATTCTGTTGTAAGGTACTTAGATATATGCAAAGTGTGACGTAAATTCCGCCTTACCAAAATCCATTTAAACAAACAGACATACTTTACGTACACGGACCCCTCGGTAGCGCGATGTAACTTTTCTGTACTCCCTCTCTACCTTACAAATTCATTACATGCATTTCAACTAAAATTCAATTTAAGTCGAGCTCATCAAAACAATACATCGGCTATTGTCGGCAGATGTGTCGAACATGGTAATTGAACATCGTTGTTGACAATGGCGTCGCCATATCTCAGTTGGCATAGCAACATTCTGGTATCTTAAGGAATCAAATCAAAACTTCAATTCTTGTAGTTCGAAAAAAACACCCACTGTAATTCTTCCTGTCATTATTCGTGCACAGTGCTCTGATATAATTTTAGGATAATTTTTAGGAATTTTACAAAACGAGTATACAGTCGAAGAAAAGTGTTCGCTATTACCAGGTGTCCGCTATATAGAGGTTTTCAACTATATCTGCCTTAATTAATTAATCTTAATTAATTTCTCCTAATTCATTAATCTGCCTAATTTGGCCAATAATCAAGCTTTAACAAGTTTGGGAGGATTTGAAAAAGTCACTTGTTCGAAAGATACTAACTGTATCATGAATTTTATCGGTTTATATTCTTCTGACAACTCAGGGACCACGAAGCCATAGGGCTAGGAGGGCTTAAATAGGAGTAAAATACGAATGTCCGCTATACACAGGTTAATTTTAAGGCAAATGTTCAGTCTGTTCCGAGAAAATGTGTCCGCTATAACAAGTGTCCGCTGTAAAACTGGCCGCTATATAGAGGTATATCAATGAGAGTTTGACCATGATTCGGCCCGTTCCCGGAAAATGTGTCCGCTATTACCGGGTGTCCGCTGTATAGCATGTCCGCTATTGACAGGTTCGACTGTATCAATATTTACAAGTTCTTTAGTGGGTTAATAAAACCACGTTTAATATGGCTAGAAACTCTTCTTTTGTTTACGCGCGCTAATGAGATACTGTAATTCTGTTATAAAGGCATGTCTGAGTATAATCTGATAAGCCTCAACAACAACAACAACAACAACAACAACAACAACAACAACAACATCAAAAGCAACAAAGTTACTTCTAGAACCTGCTGTGTGTGGTAGAAAACTGACATAACGATGTTCTATTGATTCATGGTCGGATATCTTTATTTCTAGATACGACTTGCCAGGCATTGGTGCTTTCAACTTTGTTCTAGAAAATGCCCTTGGGGGTGGAGGTATAGCATCTTTACGATCGGATCCCCAGGTGAGTATTTGATGATACTTGGAAATTGCCTTACATTGCTTTTAAAGTATTACCTTTGCAGGGCGCTTTATGAATTAGAAAGGATGTTGGGAATATTTTGTTTGTATGTGCGGAGTATATACTGTTAAAATAAACATGTTTTTATCTTGCTTTTTGATTCTACTCGTAGTGATACGTGCGTAAGCAAAGTGGTATATTGACATTAAAAGTAGTCTTTATTTACCATTTACATAGTTTCGTGTTGGATACTTCAATTATTTACACCATAAACTTGTTTAGACTTAATAATTTATACATTCCTTATTTATCATTGCATTTATTTCGATTGCCATGATCTCGGCTAGTAACGAACAGTTTTGTTTTATCACCCCGTTAATTCGTTTTTATAAATAAGGCAGGCATTTGTAGTTGTTGAGGACAGTTGGATACTCAAATAGTAAGGTTTTTCGAATTGCAAGATTGTTCATGTTTTAACTGACGATAGTCATCTGGAATGTTCATGGAAAAAGTATGAACCGTTAGCTTTAAAATCGCTGTACCTGGATATATTATTCACTTGTCTGTGTGACCCTATTCAGGTAGTACACTGTCCTATGAGATCGTTTTTGCTCTTCGTACAACACCGAGTTCGAATTGGCGCCTTGTCTTAGAAAAGTGTTTAAGACGATAGGCACTTGACTCACGAGACGAAGATTCCATCAAGTTGTTGGATTAATGATCAATAAAAGATGCGATATGAGGTTAACCTTCGTCGGCATCTACGGAATTGTGCTCTTCGAAAAGGCACTGTTCTTCCTTCCGCTCGTGTTTTTATCGGCAACTCTTGGCAATGCACTTCTTTCATTCACTTCTCATGAAATTGAGTTAAAAACGTGATAGTTAGTCTTATAAATAGTCGATTTACGACGTGATTGAAATAGCAGGCATAGAAAGTATGGGTTTTCACAAGGGAAGGGTGGACGCGTTAAGAGACAAGACTCTCTAGCCTTTTTTATTTCATTGGCTACCTTCCGGTAGTGAGCGTCAAGTAATGGGCAATAGAGCGCAAAAATTACATATATTTTATGCAAAAACGTTTAACCGAGTGCCATCCCTTTCTCATAAAGGGAAACCAGAAGTGGTAGATTTGGCTGCACTCTTTCTTTATTACGCCAAAGCAGTAAAGATTTCGTGGTGTGAGAAGGGGCTCGTGGGTCAAAGGTTGAGAGTCACTACTTAATAACCTGTCATAAACCTTTATAGACCTTTATAACCTGTCATTCCTAAATCTGAAGCATTGACTCACGAAAAAAAAGAAGAGAGGGAGGGAATGTGAAGTCACAATTTATAGTTAGAAATTGTGGAAAAAATTCTCAATGTTTCCGTTGCTGTAGTAATAAGAATGTCAAAGGACAAAGTTGAAAGGGCATCTTCTTATCATCACCGAAATATTAGCTTTCAAAGTTTCATATCTCTCAAGCAAGACCTTGTTATATGATGCTGAATTCCAACGTAAGGATCCAGGCAAAATTAACGGAATCTTTGATCAGAGATTTCTCAAGATTCAATCATTTCCAGTTTAAACACTGTCCGTACTACAGGTATGGTAGTTTTGGAAATAGACTATTCTAGGATTGCTTTGAGATACCTGAAATCAAATTGTGCTATTTTCAAAATTTGTTATTTATGACGTCATCGCTTTCCCTCCGCATATGCGTTTCGAAAACCCGTATGCGCCTGCAATTATGAGAAGACCTCGTTTAGGACATTACTACAACCGCAAACTTCTACTTACTTAGCCACCATAGAAGATTCATAAAGTAAAACAGAAAAGCCATCCCTGGGTGAGCTACATGAAGTAGGCATTTCCCATAAAACAAGTAGCACTAAACGTATTTGATATACATATTTTATTTTCCGGGATATGTTTCAATCATTTCAGGTTGTAGAACTTTATGGCATAACTAAAGAAAACAGCTCCGTTGCTAGACTAAACACAAGTTGGAGCCGTGAATCGACTCTTTAGTAATAGTTGTAGATACGTTCTCCCATTTATATGTGTTAAGTCTTGTTTAGTAGATAGACTGCCATAGTTCATAAACGTCGTGTCAAACTATTCTGATAAATTGTTAAAAATTTTTAATAAGTATCCAATTATACTGGTCCTTGTCAACTTTGCAGATTTGCTGTCAATTTTGGAAACGTGTTGCTTATTTTTAAACAAGAATATTATCACTTTTTAATTGACCACCCACCCCCTCCCTGGTTCTCGGAAGGCTACTGTTACTCTTACTTATTTCAATTTTCAGGGTAAAGGCCTTGGGCAAGTCTTGCTTGACTTCAAGGTGAAGAACGTGCCTGATTTAATGCCATCGACTGCTGAGAGAACAATAGAATCGTTTCATTACTAGAGACGCAGATAAGATGAGTCGATTGTGAATTTTTTTAAAAATTCACCCGATAAGTACATCAAGGTACGGCAGCAACTGATTGATGAAACCGTGATCAGAGATTCGATGTTTTTGGCCTGACCACTTGCAGTCAATATATTTCGTTCCTGGAGACTCTATTTAACAGAGTATGACTTCAGTCGGTTGAATTTCCAATCAATTTTCCAAACAATCAGACTTCTAACTGTTTAACTACGTAATTCATCAGCTTTCCTACCAATCAAATGTCAGCCAATCAAATTTCAGCCTGCTGTCCAATTAGACTTTTCAAATCTGTAGCCAGAGTGAAGGTCACGTTTCCAGCCAATAACAATTCAAACGTGTCAACCAATCAAAAGCCGATGCTAATTTTGCAGTAGGTCAATGAATGGCAAAAGCTATTATGGACAGCAGAACTGTTCATGCGGACTTTAAACTTGGATTTGCCACCCAATCGATAAAATTTGAAGTTGGGAAACCTCAGCTTCAACTCCATTATTATTTTCTTCTCGTTATCGATTCAAACCTTAACTGTTTTTAAAATACCAGAAAAAGAAGTCCACAGACCCCTTGGTTGACACCCGGTTATATAGGAAAGAAAAGGTTACCCCTTGCAATCATCGTCTTCGTATGGATTATTTTTGTTTACGAGATCTTTTGAGGTTGAGCAGGTATCCACAACTTCAACATGGACTAATTGTAAGTCATCTGTTCTTGTTAACGAGAGTAATTTATGCAAGTGTCAACTGTGATTTTAAAAGGATGGGTAGGATATAGTGCTAAGTATGAAGTCAAATGGTTGCGAATGAAAACCATCGAGCGTAATAAATTAATCAGGAACTGTGAAACTTGCTATATAACATGTGCTAAGGGTGGTTCAAGTATGAACTTTATCAGTTGCGTGGCATAGTCAACGCAAAAGATATGTAACATCATGTGACGTTGTTAGAACATCTTAGCTTTGTGGCCTCGTTCTCAAGCCAAGAAACGAATAAGAGGTGTACATATCTCTGCTGGACCGTTTCACTTCTGTAAAACCCACTGATCTCTAAAAACACGGGATGGAGTATCTTTCGTCTCAAAGCGAGGTCTGTCATTGAACACCATTTTAGTCCTCATCAAACAAGGCTTATAAACAATGTTACGTAACATGCCGGAGCTTTCCGCGCTATTTTAACTTCTGGGGGCTGGCATAAACCTCAATTTTTCGCTGTTGGAACCAATGGGAAGCTCGATCCAGTCTTTTTCCACAATTTTGAGAGGTTGATTTTGTTTACTAATAAAGGCAAAAAGAGGTATCTTGTGATAGTGTTGTTTATTTCGATCAGCCAAACGTTTTCTTAAACTAGATAGTTTTACTCGTCCACCAAACGTCCTAGCAGAGGTTGTTAGTCTCGCATCGGATTTTTGTAGGGGAAGTAGCTGGCGAAGCTAAGTAGCCGGTAACCGAGTTCCAGAGGTATCTAACTTCGAGAATGGAGCTCAGTCCTCTAGAAATGTCTATCAAGATATCATTTGCCGACTTTTTGGGTGTGATGAAACTTTCTACTCAGGAGAGGTTACTATATTTTTATTCTCTGTAGCTTTCTCATTTTGCATCGTATGAATTGACCTTCCGATGACCTCGTTGTATGATGTTATTTGCATTGAGTGATTGGTTGATAATTATTTTGAATAGTATAACATTGAATGTTACAAGAGTGCAAAAGGATGTTAAGGAAAGACCGGGCAAGGAGTCCCTTACGAGGCTTGTTATACTTCATTGATTTGTTTTGCAACAGTCAAAGGCCTACTTTTCAGCGATGGCTTGCCCCAAATGTCACTTCAATTTTTCGCAGATTGCACAATGTGTAGCCTTGAGACTGTGGTTTTGTAATTTTGCAGATCTGTTTTTGCCAGGATCTCTTTGATTTATGCAAGACATTCCCATGAGCGTGACAGGTTTTTGCATTTTGCAGATATTAGCAGTGCTTGAGACCACTCCTTACTAGTCATAGTTTCTCGACGCGGCAGACTTAAACGCCCAAATGATCTGACGTACCTATGACTTCTCTTTTCTTGGGAAATGCCAGGGCTTTTGGGTATCTGAACAAAACGTACGTACGTCAAAACCAATTTGCGCCCGCTTTTCGTGATGATAGATCTCGATGATAGAAATCTTTTCTCCTAGAAACGTTATTAGATATGCGACACAAGCAGCCTAGGATATTATGTGCTTGCGAAGTATTATCATGACATACCGTGTAGTAAAAATATTTCTGAGATATGACACTGACGGGTAGGTACCATTCAGATATGTTCTTATCAGAGAAGCAACTGTCTCAGTATTAGATTTAGTATGTTATAACTTCATTTAGGTACGATCTGGAGACCTCTAGGAAATCACATTGAATCGAGAGTAGATACATTTACCACAAAACCCAATCCTAGATGGGCTTTTCTGAAGTTCCAAGAGACGGAAGCGAAAACTGTTTCCCTACAACGTGTGAACCCAAATAACACCCGTTTAACGTGCTTACAACACTTGAAGCCTGGATGATGGTATCTTCAAACCCTTATCTTCCTGTTGCATCGTGATCGTGTCAACGCTGTCTATAAAAGTCGAGCTGCCTATACAATGTAACGAAAAATAAGTGGCTTAGCAGAGTGTTGAAAGGTTCTTGCAGCCTCACGTTATGCGTAGGGAAGGCATAGTAATAATGGCTATAAAGATGATGATAATGATGATGACGATAATAGAGACTGGACCACGTCAGGGCTTTTACTGTTCTTTTTTCTCTTTTTTTTTGATTGCTAGCTTTTGTTATTGTAGTACATTTTGTTTGCTTTTTTCGATCTCTTTTTGTGGTTTCTATTGTCATGGTTTTTGTTTGCTTGCCCATGTGATTTTATTTTGTTATTTCTTTGTTTGTTGTCGTTGTTTTTGTTGCTGTTACTATTGGTGTTTTTCAAACTCATGTATGCCATTTTAACCCCGGTATACCCAATCCTGCTATGCCGTGTGCCAGGCTGGGAGAAATATAAGGAATGCTATTGTAGCAGATGATATTCTAATACATGCATTGATCTTTGAAATATTTATCATTTTTTGCATCATTATTATGTCTTCCCTGAAGTTATAGTTAAGGCAGACATGTAGTCGGATCACCTTTTTTACTTGAAAATTGAGTAATACAATAAATCTAATCTTGACTCGTCAATTATTTAGTTTCAGTTGATGACGGGAGATGATTAGTTTGTTTTCGGTGTCTTGATTTGCAAGAATAATGTTTGCGAAATTTGTTGATTGTAATTTGAATTTTTGGAAATGTTTTGATTCGATTTGATGTCTTCGTCTGTTTATTTGTTTGTTAGTTCTGCTGTTTCATTTTGGAATATTTGCTTTGAAGTAGTAACTGTGCACGAGTACCCAGACCTGTGCACGAGTACCCAGACCTGTGCACGAGTACCCAGACCTGTGCACGAGTACCCAGACCTGTGCACGAGTACCAAGACCTGTGCACGAGTACCCAGACCTGTGCGAGTCCCATTTTTGTACAAGTATTTGAAGGCAACTTTCTTTTACGGGAGAATACTTGCGCTGTGACAAACCACCGAAATGCCCAGTCTATATGTAACTACTGTGGATGACACTTGTTTCGTCATGTCTCCTTAAGAGGATGGGTAGAGCCGTGACTAAAATGCTACCGCTATGTTTATGACACCGCAAATTGATACCTGCAACCCAGAAAGACATCTTAACTATCACACCGAGTAGTTTATTAAACAACAAATACACATGTTGCTGTGAGGATGATTATGTAGGTCGCACGTTGCAGAGGTAGCAGGGCAGAATCAAGCAACAGAGTAAGCCAACTTATTTTGTGCTCACAATTACCGTAGGTAATTGGTATCTGCGAATGCACTTTCTTCGTTTTATCTTGCTGCCATGGAACCCTCATGTGTGTTTTTAGGCTCTTGATTTTTATTTCCGTTTAAAGGAGACAGGAAAATTCTATTTTCACGTGCAAACTCGAAGTGGACCAGTTTGATCTCCGATTCAATCGGACGATAAGATAGCAAGATGACATTGAATCTTGAGGCAAAATTCATGAAAGGAAGGATAACGTAAGATGTTCCCATGTGCTGTTGCTATGCTGAGGTTGAGATATTTCTGCAATTTACAGCACAGGTATGACTGCACATTTAGGGTTCAGAGTGGCTTATATTGGAGTTTGGAGTTTGTTATCTGAGATCACCAGACACCTGACAGTTTGTGTTTTACGTCACCATGGATATCTTGATAACAAGATGCGACGAAGATGAGAAGCCAGTGTTAAAATATTGGACATCGGTTTACAGACTTCGTCTCAAACGTCTGTTTATGCTCTTGTGTTTCATTTTCTTTTGAGCATTTAGATCTGTAAGGAATGAATGAGCAAAAGTGTTTATTAAGGAATGCAATTCGAATCGCATTCCAAGTTACTTTACTAGGAATGCCTTATTTTCAGGTCAAGTGGGATCATTTGTTCCACAGCTCTTTCTAGTTCTGCATCCTCAATTGAAGTTTGAAGCTACGAAAAGCACCCTTTCACTCTTTCTCACATACGAGTTTTGAACCTGCCCTCAGGTACAGTTACGGGCCGGTTCCACCCTTGTCTTTCCCAGATATATAGCAATATGGCACTACCAAGTTTGTATGGATGTATATGGAGATAAACCATTGGAAAGGTTCTTTCATTTAACATGCTGCCACAAGGTTAGGTTTTCATAAAAAGTAGGAGCAAGGTTTGGAATGAAAGATTTTCAGAATGGGGAAGGTTTAGGATAGCAATTTTATGCGCGGAAGGGGCGGAAAACGTAGATAGAAAGACGCGTGGCTCAAGCTTATGGAAGAGGGCGGTGGATTTAAAGAATAATTGAAGTGGGTTATACCCCTATGCGGAAGGAAAGTGATGGCGACACAAATCAAAAGTTTTAGAAATAATACGATTTCATTCCAGATATACAAGGCAACCCGGAAATAAGCTGTTTCACAAAATACCAGACCTGCAGAGTAGATAGTGTTTCGACTAGAGACGTTTGAATTTTAAAAATTTCTACTCAAAACTCTATTGATATTGCTTGTATCCTTACGTTAAGATCCAGCATCAAAGAATGAAGTTTTATAAGAGAGATTCAAAACTTTAAATGCTGATATCTCGGTGTTGGGAAAAGGCAACACTCTAAAATTTTAGCCATTGACGTTTTTGGTAACAAGGCAACATGAAATTTGAGTATTTTTCAAAATCGTGACGTCACACTTCCCTCCGCATTCCCCTCCCTCAGCATCAGGTCCTTCAATATCTAGTTATGACGTTTCAAATTTAAGCGACATGAAAAGTTTACGGTTCTTTAATCAACTTTAGACGTTTAAACTACTATAACATTTCCTAAAAATGAATAAGGGTTGATTTTTGAGCCAACGAATAATTTTAATGTTTGTTGTGCCACCGTCTACTCAAGGAAATGAGACGACAATCACAGATTTATTGGCAAGAAGATCATTTGTTTTTTTCAAGCTTCTCATTATTTATTCTAGATGCCCACGACAAATATGACAAATCCGTGAAAATAAAGCTTCACATCTTCTCATGTCGTGTGAAAAAGGGTGAAAATTCCAGATATATAGTGAAGTTGAAAAACGTATAAAAATGCAAAGGTTAGTGCTAAAAACCCAACCCTCACATGGTTTAAATTGAAATTTTACATTAAGAGGTAAGTTAACTCTCACATACCCTCCAAATAATAGCGCGAGTTCTCCTACAATCGCACAGGACGTTTATCATCTCTGGTCGAACACCCGTCAAGGAAGTATAACTTAGTCGTGTAATATAGATAACTCCGCTTTCAGAGGGACTGCCAAAACTCCCATTTTATTTAAAACATGCAGTTCTTGCCTTAGCATCAAAATCGTCGTCATCATCATTATCATCATCATCATTATCATCATCATCATTATCATCATCGTCATTGTCATCATCATCATAATCATCATCATTGTCATCATCATCATAATCATCATCATCATACTGATAATCAATCATTTTTACAATTGTAACGTCAATCAGATTTAAATCAAATAAGAAACGTTCCTCTCTGTTTCCTTGACGACGTGTTGCTTCCATTTTTCAGACCAATTTACTTCCTAATTAAACTACAGATAGTATCATTGTAAAGATTTCCACACTAACTTGATAACTTGAATTTCTTTTTCAATTATTACTTTCTAGATGGCACCCCTACTCCCTGTTGATTTCGCAACAATATCATACGGTGTTTAATAAAATAGTTTGGGTATAAAACTCGGATGGAATCTACACAGATACCCTCTGAAACCCAAGTTCACGTAAGCCTCTTTTTTGCGGTCCTAATGAAGGACAAGAAGCTAGGTCATTTTTTCCTTCAAACCCTGGCTTGAATTGTATGATACGATATGTTACTATTTAAAGGAATAGCCAGAAAGTGTATAATCTCCCATTTTTCCTTATTATTGTCTGGAACATATGACTTTCCGAAACCCTGACCTTCACAGATCGTTTTGAAAATATGCAGTAGTGAGTTGGTGAAACGAGACACTGATCAAGTAGGAAAACACGACTGTTGTTTTCACCATAAATACATGTATATTGAGAGAGAAGCAGATCGGCCAGCAGGTAAGATCCTTTATTGTTTACAATCTTAAGGTGGTATTTATTCGCGCATGCAGTTAACTGCCTAGTTTTATACTCCCCTAACATTCTATTTTGTGCTATAGTTTGATGACTTGCGTCGTTGCCAGAGAACCATATATTACAGCATCCACACGTTGCGTCGCATTTGATAGGCCCCTTCAACTGCTGATAGTCTATTCTGTTAGAATGATAAAAGTGCTACCAGGAGATGAGGTGTAAGGATTTTAGCACAATAAGCTCCTTGTAAATTATACAACATCATCGAAAGTATTGATAGGAAAACTTGAATGATATAGTGTCGTTCAGTCGCAGAAGCGAAACACACGACGTATGCGTACAACAGCTCTTCGTCTTTCCCTTCCATTCTTCCGCTTTGTAGTAGATACTCACTTCTCTTTCCAAGGCCTTTCATAGTCTTGGAAACAAATACATGCTACGTGAAATGTTGTGACATGGCCTCCCATAATCAACAAAATTGTCAGAAGTCAGAATAAAATTCCTGAAAGAGGGGAGGGATGATAACGTTTATCCACAATGGTTTGGTTGTTGAGACACTTATTTGGCTATTTCCGTTGTTACTATCTCTAAACAGGCTCCCTCTGGTTATGGCCATTTTTATATACGTACATTCTAACGAAAGTAATAATAAAGGTGAAAGCTACATTTGGACATCTAATTAGAGGAGGAATACAAACAAACATTTATTTGACGTCATTTCCCACAATTGGCTTCATGTTTGTCAATGATAACCTAGTTTTAAGTTCTATTTGTAATAAGCTCAGGCCACCCACCACAGATGGATCAGTTTCACTCAATATAATTTTTAAAGTGCTTGCGGGCGTGCATAACAAATTTTGAACCCTTACTAAATAATCCCACGGAGGTCCGGCCTACCTTGGAAAATCACTGCCCCTTCCCGGAGATCAACTCCATCGTGGCTCATCTTTCGTCGTCAGAATTTTATGGGTCCAAGGAGGTCACCGCCCGAATCTCGTGAAGATCCGTCAAGAAATGGAGGAGTAGAATATAATATACAAACATATACGTATACATTCCCTTTTATTCCCTTTTATTATTATAGATTATTGTTGTCAATTAAGGTTTAGAAACAATTATCAGTGAAGATTTTAATTTTTTCAATTTTAAATTAAGGTTGCCAAATTTTGATCGTTCTTTCCACTTCCACAAATCGATAGCGCCTGTCTGCATCCTTTGCGAAGTAAGTAACAATTTTCATCATATCTTGAAAATGAGCAGTTTTTTATGATATCTTAACATGAAAATATGGTGGGCAAAGACCTGACCAATAAAATTCCAAGTAAGATCTGCCAAGAAATTTAGAGGGTTGGAAATGTTCGACAGGAATACAAGAACGCTGTAATAAAGTATTTTTATAAGAAGAAGTATAAATTAATATTTATGCTTGTTACAACATATATTTCGTTGTTTGACCATACCTTTAACTTGGAAAGGCCCTCATCCATTTTCCAGCAGCCATTACCCCAACGCATCTGCAAGTACTGAATTCCTTTGCTTTCTCTAACTAAAATAGTACATAGTTTGGAGGGAACGTTATGACTGTGGCTATCCAACTTGTGATTGTAAGTTTAAGCCATTACAGTGCAGGTCTGTATCGCTTCCCTACCTCGTGTCGTTGAGGACAGTTTTTGATTACCGTACTTGCATAGCTTCGCATTCTTTTCTGAACTGCCCAATGCGACGTACATTTTAACATATGCAAGGCACAAGAGTAGGTGAAAACAGATCTTTTGGGTACTTAGACAATTTTCCTATTTATCAATTAAGACTTTAAGCTGCTAAAGCCAATGAAAATTGATCTTTAAAAACAGGGGATTTCAATTTCATCCTAGCGGAAAGTGAAACTGGAAAATTTCACACAAGGAGCACTGTTTAAATTCTACAAAATCAGGGTGTAAAGCGTAACTGATTCTAAATGTTGTAATGAAACATAAACTTCACAATCGTTCATAAGAAACGAGGTGTTGCGACTAGTGTCTGGTGAAAACGCTTAAGCGAACGAAAAATGTCACTGGATGCCAAGGTTTAGTTTAATCTGAGATTTTATAAAATAACATATAAGATAAATCATTTATAACTTGTTAAAATCACTTTCTTTGAGTGTCGACTCTTTCAGATATATTTGATGTGCTATTTAAAATATTATACTAATATACTGAAAACATAAAAATTTTGCTGTTGAAATTAATTACAAATAGAGATTTTGTCTTTATAGTTGATAATTCTTCATGCTTTCTTTTTGTTGTTATTTTAGCCTTGGTTTAAACAAGAGCGACGGAGATAACAGCAAATCAATTTGGTTTCAAATCGTTACGTTTTTGAAGAAGAGGGACACAAGAAGCTGGACCCTATCGAATATCGAAAATGTTACTGTCTCTCACTCTTCTTGCATACTTACATGCAATGCAGCCAGTAGACGCAGCGCAACCGTCCATCTGTGGCCTTTACGAGTGCCTGCCATATAATGTGACAGAAACCTTTGAAGATCTAGAGTTGAGATGCTACCAACGAAGTAAATGGGCTTCTGTGTCTGTGGAAGGTAAGTCAACATGCGACATTCTAGTATGATCTATATTGGCCAGACTACCACCAACTTTTTTTTTTGGGGGGGGGGGGGGGGGGGGGAAAAGAAAAAAAAAATCATTCCACAAATTGTGACAGAAAAAAG
>JAAAKL020004244.1:0-21367 GCA_010016065.2 Carybdea cf. marsupialis auct. non (Linnaeus, 1758) | reverse complement strand
GAATTTTATTTGGACTTGATAGCATTTAGAACATACATTGCCATTTTGAGTTTAGCTTAGCGAGCTCTAACAAATTTGATGTAAATTGAAATTTATGGATACTAATTTTAGAATGATTTCCAGAAAATGATGAATATTTACCGCCCCCTTCGAAATTTTTGAAATCTCAACCGCCGCCCCCCCTCTCCCAGAGGGCCAGCTTCGTGAACGGTCATTGTTCTTAAAATCCTTTTATTTTTCCATAATTATATCGTTTTGATGTAAATCTCTTATGTTTTCTGGATAGATAGTTTACCCCTGTCACGTCCCCTACTATCATTATTTTAGAACAATCTGAGGTTGGCCTCTCCCAATATTTTAAGAACATATATAGTATATATAAGAACGTATGACAGAATGGTGCATTCTATCAAGAAAATTGATAGAATCTTACATGCAACACCGCCGATAACTTGCCCCCTTACCTGAATAACTACTTTGAGGTAAGATTTATTAGTTGACATAGTCACCTCTGCGAACAAAATTAACGTTTATTTATAACGTATTAAGAACTATTCAGCCTAAAAATTGCAAAAAAAAAGTTAAGAACAGCCAGCCTCCGTTGAATTGCACTTGCTCTTAGCAAAAAAGCAGTGTATATTGAGCTCCGATGGCTAGCTTGGCCGGCCAAATACTTCACTCTAAAGGTGTTCGTAACCCAATGTCGACTTACCTGCAAGACGGCATATTCTTCCTCACAAACATATGAAATAGTATATATGAGAGATATCGTTTTTAACATCGATGTTTTTCTCTTGTTTTACAAAATTGTGTGCCATTGTTTTTCTTAAATCCTAGCCCCACTGTTGTACTTCATGCCAAGGTAGACCTTGTAGAATAGAGAGTAAAGAACAAGTGAAAAGGCATGGAAAACTATTTATAGTACTTAAACTTTCCGCTTCGATTAGGTCTGATTCGACAATAATCAAAGGTTTCTTTAACATCCCCACTCCTCCCATCCGATTTGTTATGAGGCACTTTCAAAAAGTTCGTGTAGCGATTTAGTCAAGAGGCAAAATGGAAGCCTGGAAAGCTAGAACCAAGCTAATTGCTCTTTTGTTCTAATAGCCAATGAGGTAGTTGTATTTCATCTGCGTAATAACTGGTGCGTCAAAGATCAGAGTGCTGCTAAAGATCTGCCAGCGATCAACTTTTCCGAATTTCACTGCTCAAAGTGTGTTGTATAAATGACCTGAAAAAGGGACGGGAAGATCCACGTTCCAATTCAGGAATCAGTGTTTCCTGAGTTGAACGTTGGAATTGTGTGGCACTTGTTTATACACCATGGACGGGAAAGTTTTTTAAGTCAAGTGCAGCAGTTGTGTCGAGAGAGAGTTGTAACATGGAAGCCTGCTCTTTTGGTCGTCCATGATCGTTACGATTGCGGATTACTATTTTGATTGGAAAGTACCAGTTCACGAAAGCCGGGTCATCCATGATGAAAACTGCCGCTGTGATTTGTTTTAGCCAGGCAGTGTGAGATATTTTTTACGATTCCACTGGAAATCCAAGTAGTTGTATACTCATTCGAAAAGTAATTTATCGCGTGAAGGAGTGAAATTGGCTCTTCAATTTTGTCCCAATGTAACGTGCCCTCATGGGCTGTGCTCCCAGTATCCACGTCTCACAAAGCACAGGAGTTGTGTACTGTAGGGACGACATTCGAGAATCGCCAGCTGGAGCTACAAATAATATCAGGGCCGTCAAAAACTCAAGAACTACTTCTCTTAGTATATCCGAAGTTGTTAGTCACATTTCTGCATCAAATCATCAAGAAGCATTACCTGCTGAAGTGCGAATTTCGAGATCAGAGAAAAGTCGAGGGAGTAATTCTTCCACTCGAGGTGCTTGGACCGAGGCCGAGACACAAACTCAGGAATTACAGTTCGGCATGGAAAAGGTCAGTTGGATAAGGCAAATACGATCTCTCCGTTGTTGTGTTGTGCCCTTGATGCGCCTCTCAAGTCATCGTCCGCTCACAGGGAATATAACCTATCACTTGTTACAGTAATTTTGTTAAATATCAGCTTTCACTGAGTTCTCATCTTCCTTGTAACTGGTTACTTTTTCCATCGGTTCACCTTGCATTTCATTACAGGGACATCTGCAAAAGCATTCTTGATCTTTGCCTTTGTTGCTTTATCAGATTGTCGCTGCTCTTTCGATATTCCAAGCTCATTCCACCATTTTTACCTTTAAATTTTTAGGGCAAAAAACATGAAATCAATTTTGGTCCCATGAAGATATACCACCAACCAATGGAGGTTTGTTTTTTCATCCATATTTTGCATGGTAGTAGTCAGTGTTCCTAGTAGGCTTATAAATTGTCGTTGCTTTACACTTGCCCTTTCACATTCGAAGTCATTTAGTTAATTGTCTCCTTAACATTCACTCCAAGGTCCTAGAACTTGTGCATATACATGATCACAAGATTTTGGGTAAGGTGAATATGATCACTTTCTTTTATGAAGCAAAGAAATTTTGGCATTACGTAAAAACGGCGCGAATTGTCAGCTGCTCAAAGACTGAACAATCCTACATTGGTATTGAAAATGGCGATTGTCTGTTTGAAGTAATTATTTCGATTACCTTCTTTTGTCCTGCTATTGTGGGTATCAAGTGAGGTTTTGTCCCCGAAATTGTTTTGGTACCCTGTTGGTAGTTTAGAAAATACTCACATTTCCCTGTTTCTAAAGTTTTAGTATTCCACTAAACATTTTGCTGTATTTCGCCCTTGTGTTGTGTGATACCGGTATCAAGTTCGAAGCAGATTGCATGCTATGAACATCGATATGGTGTAGCTTAGACAGCATTTAATTTGAAATTCGGGAAGTTCGCAAGTTGAGGTGAAAGAGTGTTTCAGTGAGGAAGGCATAAAAAGCAGTAGAAATCTTACCTTGCATGCCGCTTCCTACAGCTGTTACGATCGATATTATGCACTTAAAAATTCATTTTATTTGATATAAAACTGGAGAATCAGGGCCCATGGCTTTCGATTTGGTAACATATATGTAGTGATCAATATTCATACCGTTTAAACGACATGAGAATGAAATAGGATCCAAAAATCACAGTTACTTCTAAACAAGTTTGTTGGTTTGAAAATGGCCGCGTAGTGATTTGTTCACTGTTGGTAACCGGTGTACATTTGCTTTTGCACTGAAAGGAGCGTATAAAGTTGCGTATGTTTATATGCTGTGATCGATGGAGGGGGTTCGAGGTCTATTACAGTTACTGCTGAAACATTCAGTCGAGATCTGTTAGCAGCGTTTAGGTAAAAAGTTGAGGCTGTGCATCATACAATTTTTGCATAATTTTGTTTGCAAGATTACCCAAAACTTGCTGCGTATTTACTAACATGTAGAAATATATAGACAGAATTCGAATGTTTACACTCTCTTCTGTCTTGTCCTGATTACTCGCGGGTTGTACCAATGACGGGGGTCATCTGTAAAGTTTACAGAGGAAACCCATCCATTTTATATAGTCAGTTTACAGAGGAAATAAATCGAAGAATCGAAGTCAGGGCAATTTTTTTTTTTTGAAGAGAGGCTAGTTGCCAAATTCAGATTTTACATTCATTTGAAGCCAGTCATATTTCCAGCCAATAGTAAATAGTTATATGGCGTGTTTATAGCATCAGAAGCAGGTAGCAGAAGTACTTGAAAGCAATTTCTTCTTCACTTTCTATGAATTGTGGCAGCGAGGATATTTCCTTAGTGGAGTTAAAATGTGATCTATATCAACATGATTTTCGTCCTTTATCAGAAAAGGAAAGAAAGAATGAGAGCCGGAACTAAGTGTTGTGTTTCAACAGAGGCAACCTCTCATATTTTAAATTTCAATTCATTGTTGCTTACTAAGTTTCTTGACAGAACAATAATTGTACGATGTTATGAAGAGCGTTAGGTTTCAGTCACTAAAGGCAAGTGTCAATGGTCAGAATTTTCTTGACGACTGTATCTGCATAACTTTTCTGTTAAAATCAGTTCCAACACTTGTTCAATTTTTTAATTCAGGGGGAAAGTCATAGCTAGTTTTGGAATTTTAGAAAAGGGGCAACTTACCAGATTTATTCGCACATTATTTTAATTCAGTGTTGGCAACTAACAGCAAACAACTTTGCTGAATGTTTGTAGCAATTGGTTAAAAACATTAGAAGCATATCGATTCACGTTCCCACACCAAAATATCTTTCTTTGGTGTTTTCCTCAAAGGAGTCGTAAACATTACCACGATTTCCTTTTAACATGGCTTTTGTGTTGCCATAAGTTAATATGTTTGTCGCTCAAGTACCGGTTACATCGATAACGGCGAAATGGGGAAAAAAGCCGAGAAGTCAAGTGAACATGTTTGTATCTGGCCCTTTGGCATGCCACAGTACTACTGATATTGTCTGCATCACCCTCAATTGATATGGTAACACAGTCTAAGGCTATTATGTATTCACTTGTGTTCTTTAAAATTTATTAATTCGCACCTCTTGGGACCAGCTGCACTCTCTTAAAATCATAGAACGAAGATTGTGATTACAGTTCCTTTTTGCTTGTGTATTGCAATGGATTTTATTGGGAGCGCGATGCTATTATCATCTTTAAATGTGCCGTTCTTCTTTAGCTTCAAACACTTACCATCAAAATGGTTAGATGACCGAACTAACTTATCGAAGCAGGCAATATTTACCCATCATAGATCACGAGATTCTAGTAATAATAAGTTATAGTGAAAAAGAGTATTATCTCCCATTCCTAAGTCGTTTTGTGAGCATTATTTCGTCGCCAATATCTCCAATGGCCATAATACGTAGGTGTTTTGAACCATAATGAAAAATGATTTACCTTGTTCAAATACCGCGAAATTGGATTATTGGGATAATCATTATCTTCACTCGCTTTCCAAATTCCGAGCTGACATTTTTGTCAGTGAGAAAAAGTTGGGATTCTCGAAAGCTAGTATGTCTTCCATCGGATCATCTGTCGCAATTCTGCCATGGGCAAACGTTGATCCCGATTGACGAATGACGAGTTAACTAAGCAATGGATTTACAGGCCATCATCTCTGTTTTGAATCCATAACTAGGATAGTTATTTAGTTGCTAGGTCATTCTCAGTAAACAGGTAGGTTGTGACAGGCTAGCTGTGCTAGATTCAAGGTCCCAACGCGTTCACTTTTTGCCCAGCAAGCGAGTTCAAAAGGGAAAATCAATGACAAAATACCGGTACAATAATTATTTCCATAAGAAAATGTATGTGAAATCCATTATTAGACTTTTAAGTTGAGAGAGAAGTTATGGGTTTTGAGCTTTCCCAGGGCATTTGTAAGTTTGGGGATTTTAAGACCTGTAATGCATTTTTCCAATTGGTAAAATCTGGTACAAATACATCTGCGAACGTAGTATTGCTGCCCTTAATGAATGGCCCAGTGACTGACTAAATAGAATATCGTTTTCTTTACCCTTCTTACGGTAGATTAAGTTTGTTTTTCCACCAGATTTTTGTTTACATATGCATAGACGCTAGTTTTTAAATATTCTTTCCCCATCTTAGTACAGGTTTTTAAACATTTCATTTATCCTATTAGGATTAGATTTACGTGTTGCACGTCAAAGGAAACTAGAGGAGAAAGGATCGAAAATTATGAATGTCGTCTTGACTTGGCCATCTCGAGATGCTATAGACCTGTTATTTGCCCCAGTGTTTTCTTTAGAAAAAATGTCGAGTTCGCTGCCCACGTAGTTCACCTCAGTATCGAAACTTAAGACCCCTTAGTACTGCAGAATTTATATTGATAACCACTCACTGCTTGTAGTCGTTGGTTCGACCCAATACTATGCAGTTATGTCAAAAGGGATGGTAAATTTGCAGTTGGATCCAGAATAAGTCCTGAATAAGTTGAAATATTTTAATGCAGATACTAGTCACATCCTTTGTATTCTACCGTTCTGAATCACCAGTATCAATATTTACTGTGCAGTACAATGCAACCATCTCTCTGCCAAACTTTGTTATTTCACCATGGCCAATCTCTAACAGCACACTGGAAGGCCTGTTTACACTTGACATAGCAGCTGGAAGAAGATTGTGTAGTTTGTGATTTTCAGACTTTTCATCTGAAGTTTGTCTCAGTCAAAGCTGTCCCTTTAATTCATTGTAGAAGCTATTGTTCGCCAAGTTGTAGCCCTGTTGTGTTTGCTTCTGGCAATCATGTAGTAAAACAAAACCTCGCATTGTTTGCGAAAACATACACCATAGCCTTTATTATGTCTGCCTAGCCAAGCTCTAATTTTCCACAGATCAGTTAAGTAATTCAAAAACCATAGTTGATTTTGAAATATTAAATCTTGCATGCTGTGGACCCTTGTCTTTTCTACAAGGAACCTGCCATGGATAATAAATGTTTGTTGTTGGTAGAGACGACCTCGCAGAAATAAAACAACCATTAATATGTACATTATGGAATCACATCTGGAAAGTACATAATACTCTGTCAAATTAGTCAGCAAAGAAAATTCATTAGGCTGCATTTCAGTCCACAATTAAATAGAGACAAGTTTTGTTTCGAGGGAAGTATTGCATGAATATCAGTCCACTACTGAGTGTAAAGAGACAATGTAACCCCACCCCCTTAATTTTAGCTTTTTTCTACAGCACAAGTTACATTTATGTTTTACCGGTTGTTGTTAAATTGTCACTTGTATTTGTGGCTAAGTTGTAGAAGTTTCAATAATGTTCATAATATGCATTGAAAGTGAGAGTTTTGGAGTAGTGTTAGATTAAGTGTAAGATCTGTGATTATAGAAGATAACTAGTTGTTTGTTAAGAAAGTAGAGTATGAGGGAAGATTGGATTACAGTACCCAAGTCAGTTTCCAGGATCGTTCTGTGCATGAAAACCAGCTCAGTACAACCTTGTTAAGAGATATAAACAATGTTCATGTTTGATCAATTGATTTGGAGACTTTCAACCGCAACAAAGCAGACTTAGATTTTGTTAGGGAACGTTAGTGATATCTATGTATCATACATCACATTTATTCCCTTAAAATTTAGTGGCTAGTATATTTCTTTAGGAAATACAATTGGCTTTGCTTTCCATGAAGAATAGACTAAGTAGGAGAAGTCTTGAATGTGTACGGATTATAACTACATTTTGATAGAAACATACAGAAGATAAGAAAACTCAGGGAGTTTAGTATCAAGTACTTAGACTAAGTGGTTTTAAAGAGGGCTAGTTAAATTGAAATTCATCACAAACATGTTTTCAATTGTAAACATCTGTTGATGGTACTACTGATAAATATATCCATATATAAGTTTATATCTATCTGAATATATATATATACATACATAGATACATTGATATAACTCTATCTCAATATCTCTTGATATCTATATCTATCTAGATCTACCTTTATTTTAAGCAGGTATTTAGTTATAAGGTATCAGCTGTACTTATCAATTAATATAGGTATAGATATGTCTATATACCGAACCAGCAAGTGCTATTGATAGGTTTGCAAGAATGCTCAACACAGCAATGCTGAGTCTAGTATTAATAATCAGTTCTACAAAGGAGTAAAAAGTAGTAATGTTTTCGTAATTATCCAATGTTTCAGTGCTATGAGATTCCACACTCTTCCAAACTGTTGTATTGCAGTAACCGTAACATACTGTTTCTTTTATTCATTTGCCTGTTTTATTCATTATCTAGTTATCATTATCAGTGTCTAGTTTCACTTAATCACATATTTTTAAAACTAATTTGCAGTAAAGTACTGTAAACATTGGACTATGACTAGTTATCTCACCATATTAAGAGGAAATTTGTGTAACTGCTGCAATTCAGAAGATGCACATGAATCATTGTAACCTGATCTTGAAACTTAGAACAGAGATTGACATTGGTGTAGATACTTGTCATCTAGTCAATACATTATGGTACCTTGGTGTTGTGACTATTTGGTCAGTCTTGAAGTTGTTCCAGCTGCAACCATAAATACCTGTTTAAGAAATGATAGTAAAACACTCTGGAACCTGTTTCCAGTTCTCCTAGCCAAGCTGTGTTTTGATGTTATTGGCAAGGGGCCCTATATTGGCACATTTTTTATAAGTACCTCCTTTATGTACCCGTGACTTGTGAAGACTCAGAAATCACATATGTCTTGCAATGCGATAAGTTAATAGGGTGCAATGGATGTTGTCAGGAAGGTGAGGGAAAGTGCTTCAATTGATCGCTTGTCTTGTAGGGATGAGTAATGTCTAATGCTTTAATCATTTTTGCATGTTCTTTTGGACACCTGCATACTACATGTCAGGTTCTCAGTGGCTGTAGAAAAATTCCCAATGACAATGCCCCAGACTTGAGCATTAAAGAGAGAAGTGGATCCATTCACAATGTAGGAAGAGAGTTTTAAGCTCCTGCAACTCAATCAATGGACTGTGAAAGGCAAAGGCAAGTGGAGAAGTGCATTGCAACCCAGTGGAAGTGAAATATAATTAAGTCCAACCCTGAAGGCAGAAGAGCCAGTGCTATTAAACAGGGCAATTATTCAGTGATGACTTAAACTTAAGAAGGAAAAAAGTGAACAAAGTCATAGTATTTGCTTCAAGAAGAATGATATCTTCAGACTGTAGCATACCTCTGCTATAAGACAGAGAATTGTAACAAATCTGGATCACTATGGCATCCCCATTGCTGTGATTAGGAGATAAAAACTGACATGAGTCAGGCAACTATCATTGCTTATGTAATCTCTGATGGTTTGCCACTGTATCTAGATATTTTATATTTGTTTTGAACTCGGTAGAAGAATTGCTTCTGCATTCTTTGCTATGAGGAAGCTTTATTAGCATTTTAACTGGAAATATATCACTTGTGAATTGAAAAACTTCCTTTTTAATACCAGTTTTTATTTTAGTGGGGCAGATCAGATATCAGGTCTATGTTAATCAGATAGTGCCTGTTTGTTACTTGTTAATGGTTGGCCCATTATTTTTGGTCATCTTGTTAAGAAGAGGATTTTGGGGTGTTAAAAGATTTTGAATTAATTTTTTGTTTGAGGATGTTTCCTAATCTCTATATATACATGTAATATGTTTATGATATTACCCATTTCCATTATGAAAGATACATTACAATTTTATATAAATTGTAACAGCTTTTACAATTTCAAGAATGGGAATTTTTCCATTCAGTCTGTTACCAAGTTTGACAGCCAAATACCTTGATTTTACAATGGAATTCAAGTATAGTATTTTAGTTTACTATGTCATAATGAGCAAAGAAAATGTTTTCTTAATGTCAGTCCATTACCACTTTAAAATATGCTTACTATTATGTGGTGGTAAATAGGGGAGGAAAATATTGTTGATTATTCTTCATGTCCTATCCTGTGGTGTTCAATCAGACTTTTAGTTACATTTGGATATAAGTAAAACAAGAACTTCAATAATGAAAAATATTTAACCATTTATGCTTTGTGGCATTTTAGCCCAAGTGCACAGTTGGCAGAAGAAACACTATAATATACTGAAGATGCCATAGCTATTAGGTTGTATTAAATCTGAATTTTTTGTTTGCTGCACATCTACACATCTGCAGTTGAGAGAGGATTTCAATGGCTATTCTGACTATCAGTTTCTGAAATGGAAATTGTTTAAGATTGTTTGAGGTAAAAATAGATGGGATGGAGTAGATGAATGACTTTGGATGGAGTTTCATTGTAATATTGAAGAAGGGGATAGTAAATTGTCAATTATTGGACTGCATGACCATGAATGCTCCCCTAATGGAAGTGACCACAGACATGTAACTATCTGACTTTGATGCTTTTGATAAGGGAATAAAGTCTAAAGTGTTCCAGTTTTATCACATGGTTCTGTAAGGCAGAATTACTGCAAGTATTTGTCTTGGTTCACTTACTGTAAACTTGTATATGTACTGAATGATATTATTGGGATTGACATTTTTTGCTAAGCTAGGGGAGATGAAGTATGTAGGTCCATATACATGAAGATTTTGTAGATCATTGGGCTTGCATTTTTGACAATTATAATCTTATGCAGTGTCATACACTTGCATGCCACATGTCAAGTGCATTGGACCACATTTTGATTTACAGTTGCACAACATAATGAATAATGAAGAAGATGTTTTTGTGTTTGAAGTGCATGATGTTTTGTTGTATAACAAAGTACAAAGTTTTGCATTGACAATAACACTTAACAATTTGATAGTGCTATCCTGGATCTTCTTGGCTGTAAGTTGTGAGTGAAAGTGGTTGGCAATTTGTAGAACAACTGTGATAATATCAGAATGACAGATGCTAGGCTAGTGATACTAACACTCCCAGAATTTAAGTATGCACACCATTAACAGAGTTATGAGGATCCACTGACTACAGGTATCAAAAGCTCAAGTCATTCCTTGGGATTGAAAAAAAACCTATCAGAAACCTCCAGACTATTTAGATATTTTTTTATTCAGAGTGTTAAAAAAATTACAAAATAAAGTGTAATATTTGCTTTTGCCAAAGCCTTTTTATCTGAACCCCCTTTTACAATAGGCAAATAAGGACAAATTTTCACTTGTCATTAAAACTGAATTTTCAGTTTCATGTGGCAGCTGTAGAAGTAGTGAATGATCAAAGCTTTGGTCTGACTTTCATGTGTGACCTGGTGGTTGCTATTGGATAAGATAGTATTGAAGATGGAAAACGAGTACTCTTCATCAATGCTTGTAAAGGTTGAGAATTTTATGTGATCACCCTTTGCAGAAGCATCTCGTTGGAAAGAGGTCCTTCACCATATAATTTGACAGGGCTCAAAACGGGTATGTTTTTGTGTGAGTGTGTGTGTGTGTGTGTGTGTGTATAGATTCTTCTTGCTTCCTGTCAAGCTCTTAAGAGCGCACTTAGCCCCAGAGCAAACCGCAAATGACTGGATTGGACTCGTTCCTTGTCACTCAAGTGCTTGAATGACAAACAACAACTACCTCTATGTACATTTTATAAGACAAGCTGCTGATGGCCGGTACATCAAAAGAATCATCTCAATTACTTGATTAATCTATTGCACTGCACAATTGAAAAGCTACCAGTAGTTATGTTAGAATGATGGTACTTGATACAAGAACATAGTTTGAGATGTTGTGTAGCTGTCAAGATGTAATTGATGTGCAAAGTTCAGGGGCAAATGGGGCAAAAGGGGCAAAAGGCACACACTGCGTTTAATGGGTGCAAACAGACAAAATCACAAGAGTAGTGAAACCCTCAAATGTTTATAAACATATACTAAATTCATGTATATATGTGTGTATGTATAAATGTATATATGTATGTATGTATGTATGTATGCATGTATGTATGTATGTATGTATGTATATATGTGTGTGTGTGTATGAATGTATGTATGTATGTATGTAAGAGAAGAAGAGAACAACTAAAGAAAAGCTTCTAGAAATCTGCTACTCAAAGTTTCATGCTTGTTGCAATCTTCAGACGAAATGTATGCATGCATGCATGCATGTATCTATGAATGTTTATAACTCAATAAACATTAAATGCTTATGTGCTGGGATTGAACACAGGATCTCCCACACCAAAAACAAAGACTATACCATTGCTCTAAACAGTGTAATAGTAAAGTCGACAATCGGAAAATCTATTCCAAATTCTCACCACCAGCAGCAAGCTGATTTTTTGTTTCACTACTAGCTTCATCAGTATTTATTGAGTTCTACACTATGTAGTTAATGACTGCTTGTGTGTTAGCATGAGTACCTTATATATACACACATATGTAGATATTTATGTACACTAAAATGATAATGTAAGTCATTAACATTAGACTATATAGCTGACACTGACTCATGTTTTATGAAAACATCTGCAACTCAAATTGCTTAAAATACAGAATGTCTTACTAGACCTTACAACTACAATGTTATCAAGCATAAGAAGATGCCAAAAAGTAATAAAACTGTGGCTTAATCCTCCATCTTGAAACATCATTATAGAAATGTGGGCTGAAGACATTCTACAACTCGTGAATAATAATTATTTCCTGCCTTGCCATTATAGACCCAAATCTCTGCAAATGTAAGCTATAGGACCATGCCAAATATGGGGTCTCTTATCAATGATATTGCTTCTCAAACAACAGGGCACAGACGAGAATAGTAAGGTCCCCAAACTGTAATTGCCCTGGGAAGACAGGATACCAAGTATAAGGAAATTGTCTTGAAAAGTCATCTCCTGATCAAATCAATGGTTCATTTCTTATGATTTCAACATCTGTTGCTTGATTGAAGGTCTGTTAAGATCACTGAAGTATTCCTCGCAAGATGTTGTCTTGTCATTCTTATCATAAGTATTATCACTTTTACGTTGTCTCTCTCCAAGTACCTACACTATTTCCACATTCAGTGGCATAGTTCCACCAGGCTTTTGTGTCCCATTTATGATGAAAAATTATCACATGGACAAGAAAGTTATATTTGGAAGTTAATAGGACAGGGTGCTGATTTATTTCCAACTCTGTAGTGGAAAAAGGAACGATAACCCAGGTTATCTCTAAAGGACCTTCTTGCATTTCGTATGATACAAGACCTGATTTTTATATTGAAGGAGATGATACATTTTCTAGATTAAACTCTTGAGTAAAATCAAACTCTTGCTATTTCTTGCAGCTTTAGAGCTTAATATTATGATACTTATTAGACAAAACATTGATAAATATTTGTTAAAATTTATATGGAATTTTGATCAAATATTTTTGGAAGTTTTAACCTATGCTGAGCAGGACAATCAGGACCTCTAGTTATGCCACTGGATATTATTATATAGCTTTCCCTGTATATTGAGATGAGGTTCAAACGTTTTAATGAGGAATGATTCAGCGATTTTAAAGCTTCTAGTGGATGACCATTTGTATATACAAAAACTTCAACACATTATGTTGATATACATGCCAATGAATATGCAGAGTATCTTTAACTGTTTTGTTCTGTATTCATTTATTGTACACTCTTACCTCTTTCTTACTCTTACACTTTGTTTGACATTTTACCCATGTAAATGTACTTCTTGTGTAATATTTTGTTTTAATTTACCTAGAAATTGCAATATTTTCATTGTTTTATGATATGCAAGAATTTTTCTAGGTTACTTTCATCTCCCTATTAGATTTAGTTGCACATTTTACCGACCATTTATCAATGGGCATGATCTATCAATGGGCATTATCTAACTTTGCTGATATGGGAAAATGTAAACCTAACATTCCACCTTTGATGTGTCAGGTGAGACAAAGGCACCCAGGAAAATTGATAGGATGATCTTCATCCTTAAACCATTTGTGGTATTATGCTCAAGACTTATTCTGAGAAAGTTGTAGCAAAGTGGCCTTGAAAGACAATGTAGAGATATTTTCTTAAAGTTAATAAGGTGGACACCTACTGAATGACTCAGAAGGATTATTGTGTCCTCACTGATAAACATTTTGCATAAGTTCTGTGAAACTAGAGTGAAAACCTAATAGTAACACTTGAGTGAATAGTATTATGTAAGCACAGGCTTGTGCTTTTGAGGTTTACTGATACATATATTGATACAATGATGTGGTAAGGGTTATATTCACATGAGTGAAAAGCAGTCAGTAGTATGTAATCACATTGCTCACTCAGGCCGGACAACAGGGTACACCACCAAAAAAAAGTATGTAGTCCTGGAAATGGCCAGATAATTCTTACAGTTAGAAATTAGACTTGCGAACCTTACTATGTATGTCAGGTTTGATATTCAAAGTCGAGAAGTACTGTGATTAGCAATGCCAGATTTTACTTGCTTGTGATAGCATTTGGGTAGCACATATATTCTGATCAAAGGAACTGATTTAAGTAATGACTTACATGGAAGTCACTAATAAATGCAGTACGAAACACTCATCAATGAGGTTACTCTGTTGACAGATTGCAAGACCATTGCTGTAAGATTGTTTCTGTCTAGATCAATAAAGCAATAGAAATAGCAATATGATTCTGTATTTGCTATCTGTTGTTATTACTTAGAGCATTTTGTCTGACAAAGTACAGCTTGTAATGATATCAAGTCCAGATTTGTAATGTTATGAAGTGGAAGTGATACATCAGATCTCCATCCTCAGATATTATGGCTCTTTGTATTTATGATGTGTAGCTGTCATCAAAACCATGAGAGTATAATATTAAGGGTTTGTTGGACTTGATTTTTTACAAGTAGCTTTGTAGACTCTAGCATTTTGTATTTCTTTTATAAAGCAAAACCTTGATCAGTTTAACTTGTTTGAAATGGATTAAAATGGATTCCTCAGGGCATATCGGTATTGTAGGGGGAGTCTTTTGGCATTCAAGAATAGTAATAATATCTGTGCACATGTTTGGAATAGTAGTGTTCCAGTTGACAGAAGACCATCCAGTGTTTTGATCACTCTGTTGACTATTTTCTCAATTAATCCATTCTGAAAACCATTTGAATGAGGTAGTGTGTGATTGCTTGGTTGAGAGTAATCAGTGTTCTTCCATTGTTCTGTGGATTTCCAATGGGAAAAAACAAAAGCATAGGTCAAGACAGCACTTAAAATCTCGTAGCTTGGGTCACCACTCAACTGTGGGCAGCTTCTATTGTATTCAATCTTTACAGACATCTTTCGTGGCTAATAAAATACAATTGACAGGCTCATGTCAAGTGTGTGCCATACGCGAGATATTTTACGGTTTGAGGAGCTGGCCGATGGAATGTTGAAGCTTATAGGTGATATCCATTGATTCCACTGGCTGATTAGCTTTCCTAATGGAATATCATGTAGTCTAAATAAAGATGTTGTCAAAGAGTGATGACCTTCACTCAGCTTGAAGGAAGGTTGAATTCCCAGAAATCCACGAGTGTCATGACTCAGTGGTTAGAAAGTCTGAATGTAATTTGGTGTCATGGTAACGTAGTTCTGGTACCATGGAAACCAGACCAAAGCAGTCCAAGGTCTTTTTTAGGTCGTGAAAGTGACAGCTGTTTTTGTTTGAGCCTCTCTGACTACCCGGATTCGAGTTTTAGTAGGAAGGCTTATTAGTGCCCCAGTATACAAATGTGTTACCTCATGTAGTTGATGTGGGAATCAGTGCATGCTACCTGTAATGAGTGGAAGGGAATTTTTCACATTATGATGTTTTTATTCTATATTTCGCAATGCTTGTTTGAGATAACGTTCTGGGAGGTTTGGAGTCAGATTGTCGGATAGCAAGTGTTGTTTGTAGTCTGCTGATCTTCCTCCCGTATACACATCTGAGTTGACAGGCATAGCCGAGGTGTTTCTTTTTAACACGAGGGTCTTCAGCTCCGTTACTTTGTAATCGTTGTGTCTTCCATGAGGTTGCCTATGTATGAGATTCTTGTCCTTTCTTCTTCTCCTTCTTGTCCTTTCTTTTTCTCCTTCTGTGAGTTCATATAGTATCAGTTTACCCGAAGCCCCCGCTGCATGTCTTGCGCAGTGCTGAGCGAAGGGAAACCGCCTTTGCCGAAAAGGATCCATCACCCAAGCCACTTTTCCCAACGATCATCCAGTCACAGGCGTTACTTGAATGGACCTCATATAAACCAACTTGCTAAACAATTGGTTGAACACTAGCACAACCGAGCAATCACATTTTTACAAAAGTTTACAGTTCAAACCAGTGTATATGGTTTAGAAGGCATTCCTTACAGTTTCTGACTAGCAAAACAGTAAGTGTTGTCATGGGCACTTGTTTATTACTACTATGGCGTACGATCATATCTGTTCGAGCGATGGCCATTTGTAGTTGTATACAGCTCGGAAGCTGTATAAGGTTTCATTTCAAAACAAGTGAAATCTAATGTCCACGGATTCGGCTTGTTTCCGCGTTAATGATGTATCAGGACTAACCTTTATTTTTGAGCTATGTAAATGTCAACGTAGGCTCACACAACAAGTCAAAGGAGGGCTTGATCCCATTTGAACTGATGTTAGATGCCACGTTAACATATTAGTTTTAACAGAAAGACGGGGAAGATTACAAACGTTAGACTGTCTCAGGAAATAGAGCAGAATGTTCATCGTTGCCCCTTTCTAAGGCGTTTTAGTTTTTGAATTTTTTGAGTTCTCAAAGGATTTTTTACGGTGTTCTGCTTTGATCTGGGAAACAGGGTGTCAGGATTTTAGTGCTTATCTTTCTATTTGAACTGTTTCCTGACAGGAATTTCATCCCATCCAAAAGTTTCTTGTGCAGGTGTAAATTTATGTGAGGTGAGATCCCCCCCCCCCTTCAGTATAGAAGATGTACCCCTTTATCCCTGCTGGATAACTTTTGATACATTCTTTCTAGTTTGTTCCTGATTAGAAGTGATGCCTGGTTTTGGCTGTAGACCTGGAACCCCAAAGCGTTCATTATAGCAGCTTATTTAAACCGAGGAATGGAAGGTTGCGTTTTTACACAAGCAGTTAGACCAGCAAAACGTTGCCGGACTTCAACTTAAAATTGATTGGTAGCGAAGAAGGGGTTGCATTCCTCTTTTCTCGGGTATGCGAACATCTGTCCATATCATTTGCAATAGAAGGTGACGTAACCAAATGAATACATACAGCTTCCGGCAGTTTAGTACAACTATTTTCCCTTAAAAATTGAATAGCAAAATGTAGTAAAACATTGACATTCAAGATTATTGTGGGCTGCACCTCGGCACTTCTTGCGGTTATGCCGATGCTGTACAGACGGAAATCGTCGTAAGATTTATAGTTCAAAGTCAAGGCTTCCGTTCTTGACATCGGTTTGATGCGATGGTTATAAAATGCAACGAAATACGATCAGTAAACCTCTCACCAAAGTCATATGTAGAATATAAAGTAGAAACGCCGGGGGATTAAAATTATAATTAACATAGCGACTTATTAGAGTCAGCCTCGTTTTGCTTAGGAGACTAAGTGATACTAGTTTGTACGATAAAAGGATTCTCATTGTCTGTACGTAAAAGGAGACAATTCAGTCCTCTACAAGTCTGTGAGCTCCTAGTACATGTAGTCGACAATCGACAAGTAATATGGTTACCTTGAGTAACTGGTAGACATAGAACAGAAGTTGCTTTGATGTTACGTGAGAAGTTATGAATATGAGCTTATACGGGGGTAACTGGTGACAAACATTTCCGTTTCGATATCCGCAACATTACAAAATCTGTTTATTTTCCTTTACTACATCGCTTCATAAGTTACTGCACTGACATAGAAGTAATCTTATTTTTAATGCATCATCATCTTGTGAGTATTCTTTTCGGTTTAGGAACTTAATTTTCTGCAACAGTTGTAATATCTTTGAGGTACTTAAGAAGCAGATCTACAGTTCTAACCCAAACCCAAACAAAAGCTGTGAATATCATACGAGCCCTTATTCATTCATTAATGGTTGGTTCGCTCGGAAACAGACGTTTAGCCATCGATTTAAGGGAACTGAGTGGTAGAATGCTTCTGCATAACGTCTGAACTGCAGTAGCATGAAATAGACGCTAGTTTTCTACTCATCAATATTATTGTTTTGCACGGTATGGAGCCGCTACAGGAAGTCAGATGGAAGTAGAATTTGTGGAGACGTAGTCCTATTGGTCGTTTTTACTCTCAACGTAGCCATCAGTTATTGCCCCCCTCCCCCAATACCGAATTGGTTTTAAAAGGGCTTTAAATGAGCGCTAACAGTTTTGTAAGGGAGTTAATGTCCATTTTATTAAGCGATTACAGAGTGATGTCATTTGACCTTTTAACTAGTAACTTTGGTTCTAAGCAGTGAGAATTGTTATAGAACGTAGTAGGATCGCTAATGTAGGAACCTCTCAAAATACTTCATTTTTCACTGCGGAGTTGTAGTTTTAGTTGATCTTAAACAACTGTTGAACGGTCGAAATGCCTATTACACTCTTAAGGACCCAAATAACGGCAGATATAGGGGAGAGAAGGCGATAAATACAGATTTGATTTTTTCAGCTACGGTGTCTACTGGATTCGGGAAATGGGAGCCCATTTCTAGACCAAAACAATTTAAGTTTTGCAAAAGTTCTTGTCTATATTTAAGATACCGGTGGTTACAGGGCCTTAAAATGGTCGAATTTCAATGAAGACTACCGAAACAGGATCTATTAAAGAGGAGCATTTTGGTCGCGAAAGGAGCATAACATCTTCGTGACAACAAAATTACTTGGAACTTAGATGGCGCACACGATAGCCATTTGAGTCAATCTGACGTCATCGCTGCCAGAGTCTACTTCAGTTTATTATACCGTTGACATGTTTCAAACATTGATTATGAAGGTGCCTTGATAATGGAATCTGCATATATCTAGACCATATTGGAAACCATACTGGTTTTCCAACAGGTCTTATATCATTTCGGAGTACAGCATGCCAATAATACCACTTGTTCTGTACATCATCAATTCCCTTAGATATTAACACAACCTTGCTTCGCACCCTTATGTAGTATCTTCCCCCTAGACTTGGACTTTGTGACCTAAACATGTTTTGATTACCGCAGAAATATTCAGTGCATAAGGTGGTAGCCCCTCCACTCCTGTAGCCACTGCATTTTTCAGCCCCTAACTGTACTTCTTTCAGTATTAGCACAGCATCTGTAACAGCGGTTTTCCTAGGTCGTACCCTGTTAGTGCTGTCTTTGCTTTCCTAGTTTACTGCATTTTCATGGTGTTCCTTTTAACGATTTTTAATCCATCCTTTTACCATTGCCAGTATTTCGCTTTCCACAATTTTGTCGTTGAAAGCATTGATTGAGAGCTGGTCTTTTCAAGTTTCAACTATAAAGTGTAGCGGTTTTGACCAAATTGCCTTCTAAATACAACACTGTTGTTACTGACAAGCTGGTTAATAGATGTTCTAGATCAATGTTCCTTAACATGTAGTTATTGTTCCTCACCAAACCTATCAGTTTTGCGCACCCCAATAAAACTGATATTCCCGAAAGTTGGGTACTGCTTTTGATATTCTTAGACTTCCGAAAAATTTTCAAATTGCATTGCTTCTTTTATGGGGGATAGAAATGGAGGGAGCATAGTGAAGAAGTGACGATATTGGTTTCTTTCATTTTATACTCACTATTCATGGACTGTGCTTGTTATTCTCTGTCACACTGTCTTTCAGAGTCCTATAGTTTTAGGTGCTGTAAACCTCTTGAAGCATTACCTTTCTTTACCCTGGAAATTATTTAGCCAATAACATTACTTTGGTGTAAGAGAGAGTAATTTCTTCGTTCATGCTTTTTTATTGAAGGAGACCACTTTCATGAGTACTTCCAATTTTCGTTATCATAAGAATTTTTAATGTGTGCAAACTTGCTCATTTTCACGTTTTAATAAAACAGTCAACCGTGTAAGTTTTTATGTAGAATGGTCTGTTTCAGCGGCAATACGAGATGTTACTGTGGAGAGTGATTTATATAAGATGTTTTACTAGTGGTGTGACTTCTAGTAGCAAATGTAACGATTGAATACAGATTGTACGTGTGTAGCTAAGTTGACATACTTCTCCCGTGTTACAATTGAAACAAACTATGTTAGTACAGCTGAACGGACAGGACATTGAGTGTTTGAAAGCTAAGGAATTAAAATGCTGTACTTACGTAATCTATTTACAATGGTCAGGAGTGGCCCTCGAGTTCCGGATTGCTCGTTTCTGCGATACTGTTACCTAGATTGCATGAGTTTTAACCCCATTCGTGTAGGGGGTGAGTTGGAAGACTTTCCTCATACCTTGAAATTTTTTGCTATTATGTAGAAGTTATACCCAGGGCAAAATTTGTGCAGGGATGTGCCTTCATTTTTATCTATTTACTAATTGATATTTTGGTTCCTAACCGAATTATGACGTCATTGTTTTACATGGTCAATGTTTTGCAAGTTTCGAGTAAGAGGAGAACATTTTAGAAGGATCCAGTCAGATAGGTCAAGATCTGTACGTGATATTGCTATGTTAGTATTTTTCGCATCCATTTCGACTGGATTTTTCACTTAACTAGGATTTACTCTTTGACGTCTGTATCTTGCAATTTCTACAACTATTGCGCCCGTGGAGACTTCTATGGCCAGAGAATGGCTTGATTCTGTAGAATGATGAAGTAAGGTTGCTACATAAGGATGCTAGGATTTAACAACAGCAACAATAAAATTCCGAAGATTTTTGTGGGTCGAAAAATGATCACGTTACAATAAATGAGATCGTGCTAAAGCTTCTTTTTCTTTCACAGAGAAATTTTAAACTCTCAATTGCTTAGCCTGTGTACGATTATGCAGTTTGACATATGATTTTTCACAAACATATAAAATGAGTTTTTTGCGAAGGAAAGTCTTCCCATCCCATCCCAGTACTACCCAGAAGTATACAGAACAGAGACTTGTGGATCATTGTGGTCACATTTACGTGTCTTAATTCAGACATATGATATAGCGAAATTAGGATTTAGAGCAGTTAAGCGAACTTTCGCTGTCACAAGGCCAACAGAGGGCAGTCTTTGTGATTGAGTGACCGTTGGTAGCAGCCATTTCTCTATGTAACCAGCACAAACACTCTCTGTGAGCATGTTACTACAGAAACACCCAAATATTGTCGCTGCCTGCCAAGTGCGCGCAACGAAGTCTTCTCAGGCCTTGCAACGACCAGCAAATCATCTTTGTTTTTTCTTTTTCTGTTAGCAAAAAGATGTAGGATCCTAAAGTTATAAGAAGGTAAATAGGAAGTGTTTTTGTCTGAACTGAATCGTACGGACGTACGTCATAAGGAGTTTTTTGCATGAATTCTACTTTTAGGAAACTAAAGTACGTATTAACAGCAAATAAGAACTATTAATTGATACTCCTCGATGGTGGACAACATTATGGGACTTAAATATTGTCACGAATATCGGGTGTGTTTTCTGCGCGATATCTTGGAGCAGCTGCATTGTTGGTTACATAAATCGTATAAGGATGACATAGTGTGGGGGACTATGAGTAAGAAGGGAGACGTAAGGGGACACAACGGGAGACCCAAAGCCAGATTTTGCCGCATCGCAAAGATCACAAGTCACTACATCATCTTTTGCCTCATACAAAATGAAGGGATACTACTATTGATGTATTTATTATTCTCTAGTGAAATCGCTCTCTCTCTCTCTCTCTCGCTTCCTACCTCCTTCGCTCCCTCACTCACTTACAGTCACTCACTCACACACACACACACACACACACACACACACACACACACTCCCGCTCACTCACTCCCACACCCACTCACTCCCCCCCTCACCCACTC
>JAAAKL020004243.1:0-13660 GCA_010016065.2 Carybdea cf. marsupialis auct. non (Linnaeus, 1758) | reverse complement strand
TGGGGGGGGCCTGCGGCGCGTGTTCTTTTCTGGCTCTGGGGTCTCGTTTGGTTTTGGCTCTTTTTTTGGGTTTTTTTTTTTAAATATATATATAGGGGTGGGGGGGGGGGGGGGGGGGGGGGTGTGAACATAATTTTTTGTCGTATTCTCTACCTTGCTTCACGGTATCCGCTCTCCCAATATTGTAGGTGAACTGAGCTCTGACCGTAAAAGTCTCAATTATCAAGTGCTCGGTTGCTGTTTGACGTTCCTTTCTCCTACAAAAGCTATTTCAGCTTTGACCTCAAGATTAAAATAATCTAAGCCTGTTGGAAAGCAATTTGACACATCATTATATACTCAACGAAAAGTAGAACTTGTTTGTAATTTAAGCATGGAACCTTTTTTCTACGAGTTAACTAACGCAAAACACAACAGTGTTACATTTACTTTTGATGGTCTTAAGCATTTTCTGTGAAAGGGTTTTCTTTTGATTTCAAATTTTGTTTTGTTGTTTTGTTGTTTTTGTCCGGTGGAGAGTAAACTGACGAAAGTATGGCTTAACAGTGGGCAGTTTATGAAGTGTTCTTAAGTAGACCTTCAGTATTCTGGCTGATAGCAATAAGCTTGAGACACCTCGTTGAGGTCCTGGAGTAGCGGGGAATGATTTTTCAAGCAGGAACCTTAAGTGAATTGAGCACTCAACAACCTTGATTTTCCTCATTTCGTGCGTTGGTAGAACCACAGGAAACTTTCACTTCCGCATTTTATCTGATAGCTCACAAAAATGGTGACTTTTGTTGGCTGTTAACAGTTCAAAAACTTGCATAAACCGTGCAAGTTTGGTGAGATAAGCTTTAAAATTCGATCGATAACAGATATACATGTCTTGAAAAAGCAGCTTATCGTATTTTCAAATAACTAATAAACTTTGAGATGCTGACAGAATTAAGGAATCTTATTATTACTAACAACCAATGAAAAACCGACTTTCAAGTTTTCATCATTCCTGGAATCTTATTGGCTAATCTGAGTTCGTTATTTGATTAGTGTGTTGTTGTAGGGTTACATCAAGACAAACCAATATCCACAACAGCGTTCAACAGCTTCTTCGACATTCACGGCTATTTCTGAATTCATTCTTAAATGTTTCAACAATGACTTCGGCCTTCCTTGTAGCTGAAAAATCAGTCTTCGTCTACACCCCGTGCGATAGTCTGCTACGTGTACGCTCTTGTACCATGGCAGGACTGCCAAGAAAAGATACAAAGAAAACTGAAGAGTTACAGCAGCTAGTTGTTGTATTAACTTTATTTTTTACTTGTCCAGCATTTTTTACAGCTAATCGTTTCAAACGATAATTGTATGGAAAGAGGCGGGGATGAGTGACTTTCCGAGAAACCATAGTTTGTAGAACAAGTGGTTGAGTCAGCCCAAATATTAGCTTCAAAATGCTCACTTTCCAAAGTAAACAGGAACATTTGCTGTAAAACTGTCACATTACCCAGTACTCATATGAGACATTCAGAAAGCATGAGGATGTAGCTTGTGATTAGGGATCTGAAAGAAAAAATATGCTTCGTTAAATGGATGGTTATGAATTCTCTTGTTGGTTGGTTATATTAAGTGACTGATTGAGAAGTGCGTTAGTAACATACAGATCCGTAGCGAAAAGAGAGATGTCACCACGTGAAACTTGTCGGATTAAACGATTTGATATGGGATCTATCTTCGCCGCCTTTTAAAAAATGATTTAGCTTGGGATAGTATCGGTTATATTGAATCTATGTCAATAACTGAATTATACATGGCTTCTCAACGGACACATATATCATCACAAACGGCACATCCATCTTAAAATAGTAATGCATAAATAAAAGCTCTTGCAGATTAAAATTATATCTAAAGCAAGTAATCAATCTCGTACTTATTTTGAGTAGATGCACTTGTTTTAGAGTGTGCACATAATTATAAAAACAGGTAATTGAATGTGAATTATTTTAAGCTTATATTATTTTAAGTAGCAAAATTCAATACTGAGCCAATTTATTGTCAAAAACATTAAAACTGTCAAAATATTTTAAACAATTATCGTCGCAGTTAGATGTTTATTACGCATTTAAAAACGATAACACACACTCATACTCGAATTAAGATTTTTGTACATTATCACGATCACGTGACAATAGTGAGGGTATGCTTACATGAGAGTATGCGCCTATTTCGAATTCCTTCTAACTATGGTGTAATGAATAGTACTAATAGATTGTGTCAGAACTAGAATCTGCATAAGACAAGATCATCTTTGTTCTCCATATTTCTTCACATAACTTATTAATTTATCTCTTAACTCTGAAATGCTATAACTCATGTTCTCTGTTAAACTCTGAAACTCTAAAACTAGAGATTATTTTTAGAATAGTTATGGGGGTCACGTATGATACTCAACTCTTTCCCAGACTACTTCCATCACAAATGGCTCGGTTAACATGTTACATGCTCCCAGTATTTGATAAGTGTTAGCAAACGGTTATGTAAATCCTGGACAATCTCGAGCAGAATCGGATACTGGGGGTAAAGTAAAACAAGGGGTGCATAGTTCAAAAAAGGATAAAATTCAGAATAGAACAATATCGATGGCAGGAATCGGTTATTGTCCACTATCTGCCCATTTTTACTCCTGTATCAGTTTTTCAATCTAGGCCAGCATTATACTGATTTCTCCTACTTTGACATTCCAGCTTAGAAGCGTACAACATTATGTAAAACAGTGGATTTTCTCTCGTGTTTACGGAGCATCTGTGCAATCTTTACTTCACAAATACGAAGCAAAGGATCTTTGAAATCGCTAGAAGCTATGTCTGAATAGCATGCTCTATGCTGAACCTGCAAAGTGGACTCATTTCCAGATTTAAAATTTGCTATGATAAGTGGCTGTTCTCTCTTAATCGATCAATAATATTTCGCCCACAATCTGCCAAAATTAAACAAACACTCATAAATCTTTGATGGTAGATATTTGTCATGTCTTGAGTCGTAGTCTTTTCGGAGCTACGTTTCGAGAGATACTTCTCCCATCTTCAGGCTGTTGGACTGTTTTGCTGATTTATTTTGTTCGATTGCGGACTCCCGGGGACGTAGGGGTCGAACGTGTTGGATAAGTGGATAATGGGAGAAGTATCTCTCGAAACGTAGCTCCGAAAAAGACTGCAACTCAAGGCATGACAAATGTCTACCATCAATGGCAACAACAGAGTCGACAAGCGTCAGAATATTTAGCACTCATAAACCTGTTTGTTAACATTTTCATTGACGTACCAATATTACGTACAATGACGTACTGTATTTGTTACCAATATGATGCCTTTTATTCCCTTTTCACCATTTCGTTTGATCACATGATTCATTCTCTACAGTATAGCCAAAACCTCTATTTGCAGCTTCAAGAGAAGGATCCAAGCTTAAAATGGCTATATCCCTCAACCACCGAGGCTGTAATACGATTTACCTGATAACTATATCCTATTACCTTCCTGTCTTTGACTCTTACGGCCCTGTTAAGTATTAAGCGCCGGAAACCCGGAGCAGTTACCACACCGAACCGATCCTCGCGAAGGTACCAAATGAAGTTGGTGCTTTTTGATAAATTTTCATGGATCTCGTGTCCTTTTTTCACGCGTTTCATAACATTGTTATAGCGAAGTTGATGGTGTTTTGGTGAAAACTCATTGAAAAGAGCACGGGTGCCATAGTTGGTTTATGGAAACCAAAGTTTTCTATTGACAAAATATGAGATTTGAAGACATGGACTTTGATGCATGCCGAGCGATTTAGCGTCAGCAAAACCCACGGCGAATTATCAAGCATGTAATATGATAGATAGGAACACGAGGACCTTGCACCAGGAGAACTGTGCAAATGGAGCACTCTTAGATTTCTGAAAAATGTGTTGAAGCTATTGATATTAAATGTTTCTTAAAAATTATAAATATATGCATTACAATATAAAATGGTAAATCATAGGTAACGTTACCTAAAAATGCAGGGAAAAAACAATAAACTAGAGAATAATAACTCCCTTAGCCAATATCATAAATTTCGAAGCTTCATGAGTTAGTATTATGGGCCTTTATTAATTCTATAGATGATCTTGCCTCTGGCATCAACAAAAGTAGAAGAAACAAGTTCGTAGGAGATACCAACTTCTTCATAAATAACCAAATATTAAGAAATGGAACAAAAAACTTTATGGAAATGAACTTGTAACCCTTAAAAATATACTAATGGAAAAAATGCAAGATCTTCATCTTAAAAATACAAACAACTGCACTCTCTTCAGCAAACAAAATATGCCCCTTCAAGTACAGCCTGGGATTTTAGAATCGAGGTGTTAATTACTGCTGAACATACGTACATATCGTGAAGTATTATCTACTTTTATGGCTTTTTCTGTCGATGTTTTTTCATCTAATTTTTGGAAAGTTTAAAACGATTTTATTATTTTCTATTGATGACATGATTTTGAATCTCATTTTCTGATTTTATCGTTTCATAATTCAGTTGATGAGCCAATTAGTGAATTAATCCATCATACAATAAAACTGTTATTCAACCATTTTATTGAATCGATCAGCAAAATACTCAACTAAGTCCAGTAGTGGCGCAGTCAACGAAACACTCAACTAGATCAATGAATATCTCAGTTAATTATAGAATCAACAATCGATAACATAATGACATTATGCATTTAAACGCTATCCTATTTTGACAATATTCATCGGCACATTGTGGAAAGTGATAAAGTTGATGTAGGCACAATCCTGGACAAATACAAGTTAAACTTTTACTAAATTTCGGTGAAAATGGAGCAAATCAAGCAAGACACTTGCCACATGAAAGGGGTGTCCAGATATGGTATTATTTGTTTTCTAGACCTCTCCGCTTCGCAGCAGGGATAACTAACATGCACGTGCCCAAAATGCTCGTTCTCAAACTGAACAATATTTTGGAACGGGGGCTGGGGAAACTTTCATATTTCATAGTCCAAAGTTGTGGAAAGTGATAAAGTTGATGTAGGTAGGTGTTATGTATATGATTGCACGAGATTTAGAGGCAGGAAATGAGTCATATAAATCCAAATCTGGAATCCCTCTTAGCTCAAGTGCTCATTGTTGCACATAGAAATAATTGTAAAAGCTATAAAGGTATTAATGTGAGGCTACTCTTAGTAAAAAGGAGTCTGGTTAAACAGTTTGTCCAATTTTAAGACTGTTTCTAAATTATTTAAAAGTAAACATTTAATAACACAACAGTAGGCACTACATTAAAAATCTGGCTAAACAGTGAAAGTTGCTATGATGATCTTCAGAAGATAAAAGTAGGACTTAAGAGATAACATACACAAATTTGCTGATAAAAAACTGATTGTTAGTCTATTCACCCTCTACTTTAATTGCAAAAATAAGTCCTTAAAAAATAAGGTCACTACATTGTTTACTTCATTTTGTGCAAAAGAGAGAACTTTCTATGTTGCAAGGGCGTAGATCATTGGATGACAGGGAAACTGATTTCCCAACTAGGACACCAGATCCTACCATATATACCATACACCAAACCTCCCACCATATATTATCGTGCAAATAATTTCGTGTTCGTGTCGACGAGGTAGACATTAGAATAACGTGAATTTGGATATTTTCCCCTTATTGATAAAGCACTCTCAGCAATTGATGGAGATAAGGTCACTGCAGGTATGACTCACTGATCTCGAAAAAGACTGCATCAAGCTTACCATTGTTTCCAACTACGAAGAAGTGTAGTCATGAGTACTGGCCCCATTAGTTAAAATAGCGCGGGATGTCCGCCATGTTGCGTAACATTGTTTATAAGCTTTGTGTGATGGGGACTGAAATAGCGTCCTACGACTGACCTCACTTTCAGACGGAAGATGTTCGATCCAGTGTTTTTCAGAGATCAGTGGTATGACTGCGAATGTAACAAAGGCATGGTCCGCGGCGTAAAAGCCCATCAGAATGCCAGTCGGTCCATTTAAACGACTGATGAACAGGAAAGATTGTCCACCTAATACAGATCCACAAAATCTCGAATTCATTCCCAGTTCCCAATAACGTTTCTACGGTTTTATGTAAATCGTACTTTTGCAAACTTATAGACTGGTTTTTGGACGATCTTCTTCGACCCAATTCATCGTACGGGATTCGAGTAGGCAAGCCGCTTCTGTCCTGATATGTCATGAACGATGTGCAGAGAATTTATGAAACTCCCTTAAAACTATACGAAACAGTTCCATAGACACTGATTGGTCAAAACAACACTAGCAGTCAGATTTCTGATTGGCTACTTCCAAAACACAGTTTGGTATGAGTCTTATTGATTTCCTGTCAATGCCAATTCTGACGGTTTTGTACTCTGCGGAGTGTCAGACCCAAATAGGTTTTCAGTACTAAGATGCTTCGGCGGTTTGTGCAGTTTTATTGTTCCGTACCAGCAACAAACATTTTAAAAGTAAATTTCTGTTACTCACATTGTATTAGTAGGGAGTCCTTGGGAAAAGTTTGCAAACATTTGCTGATTATCACGTCATATAACTCCTCCACGAAGAGCCGCGCATAAACATAACAAAATGTCTAAGAACAATCCACCTGAAGCAACCCTGTAGGTTTTTTTTGTACAAACCAGGAAAATAGCATAAAAATACCTTCTTCCCCTCATTTCTATGTTTATTATCTTTTAACCTAACAACCTAAGTTACATTTTGCGGGTTAACATAGCTCTAAAATAGGGCTGCCAAAAGTGGTGGGGTCAAGGCCTCTCACATTTCTGCTAAGTTTGATCTGAAACATTGTGGATGTAAAATATTATATTAACACACCCTTTCCCCCACCTTAAAAACCATCTCGTCTGCCCTGTAAAAGACAGCATTGGTTGGAGTAATCCTCAAGGAGAGTACTGCAGGATTGAGGGACTACGGCACAGGACCGTCATTTATTTGTTATGACCTGCTCCCCTTGGTGGCAACTTATCGGTAGAACATCTACCTGAGTAAAAATGTTACAAGGCGAAGAGTATTCCTATGTCTTATCCTGGATCTTATTTTTTAACAATCATTATATTTTTAACCGTTCTCAAAATAGATTGAAAGTAGACTATGTCTTAAACCTTGATATTTGCAAAAATTATAGATTATTGTCAGAGTGCATAGAAAGTATAGACGATAATGCGGTTTTAACGCGGTGCATTCCCCTTTCTAGGGGCTAGGGCGGTACCCATGTATATGGGACTTGTTTGGAGCATTGAGCACTTCAGTACCGGATGCCCTTCCTGACGTCACCAACGGCCCTTCTAGGATTTGAACTCCTACCCTCTTGCACTGCAGGCCAGGAACTTATCCACTAGATCACGGCGGCTAAAGTATAGACGTATTTAGTATGCACTAGAAAGTATAGACGTATATAGTATGCACTAGAAAGTAAAGACGTATATAGTATACACTAGAAGGTATAGACGTGCATAGTATGCACTAGAAAGTATAGACGTATATAGTATGCACTAGAAAGTATAGACGTATATAGTATGCACCAGAAAGTATAGACGTATATAGTATGCACTAGAAAGTATAGACGTATATAGTGTGCATTACAAAGTATAGACGTATATAGTGTGCACTAGAAAGTATAGACGTATATAGTATGCACTAGAAAGTAAAGACGTATATAGTATGCAATAGAAAGTAAAGACGTATGAAAATGAGAGGTAGAAAAACTCCACGGGAGTATTGGCCCTGTCACGTCAAGTACCAGTACATAACAGACTTGTAAACATTGTTTCCATCTGACATCGTATATGTCGACAGATCGAATGTACTCAGATAACTCGTTCCATTTCTGCGCAAAACGTTCAGCTGGACCATCTGGCTACCTTTTTCAACCTCTCATTCATACAGGTTCAACGTCTAGTTGAAAATAAGGGAGAATATGCGAGAACGAGGCAAATGTAGCTAAACGGTCCGGGTAGCCAGACGGTCGCCAAAAGATCCCAAGAGATTTCATCGGGTCACCAGAACGAGGCAAGTCCGTGACAAGTCTTCATTATCATGCCATCCAGACTAACAAGAAAATAAGTATCATTTTACATATTGAGAATTTCGTGGACATCCATAGACCTCAACACGCAAACATACATGGTTTGACTTGGAGCCAATTTTTATAACGTTAAAACGAAGAATTCGTGCTTTGAAGGATGGTTGAACTTCTCTACGTACGACTGTATCTTTATCAAAATTTCCTATGAAATCCTGTGGGAAAGAGAAATAAGAATAAAAACACCGTCAGTATAGCCACGAAGTCAACGGGTAATTGCTTGGAATGCTATGATCAAGGCAACAAGATTGTGACCACAATGTTTGACCGAGAAGTCCTGGTTTCTCTGGTTTCTAATAGAAGCCCCCCCCTTCCCCGCTTATGAATTTTTGGAAAATTTTCCACCCAGGACAATCCTATTCCAAACACCCCCCTCCCCGCTTATTAATTTTGGTAGAAAGTTTTAAGCAGGATACCTATCAAACAAGACTTGAAAATACAAAGTTCTCTGTTAGTGCATTGCAGCTCCATGATTATTGTATAAATTACGTTCATGAAAAGCATCAATTATTTAAAAATCCGTGCGTAAAAACTGTTGAATTTATTGAAGTACTACTATTGTTAGTATCTCGTTAATATGTACAGTACTGTAAAATGTTTATTGCTAATCATTGTTATATATTAAACCTGTTTCCATGAAGTAAGGAAAGTCATTTTTCCCACTCCCCGGCCATTAATTCTTGAGAATTTTTCCAACCCCCGCGTCTATTAGAGGCCAGAGAGTACTTACAACATCATTCACGTAACCCCTTGTTCCAGCCCAATCAAGCATTAATAAGTAAACTCCCATTTCTTGATTACGCAATATGTCAACGCCGCCTTTGGAAGAGTACATGCCGTAGTTCTCTTCTAGTAAACGAAGAGGCTTGTTGGGAATAATGACTAAAAGCTATTTTTGAGCGTGGGTTACAATCATGTTATATGCAGCAGTGCAGTGCACGTAAATGAAAACTGTTTTGTTTTGGGTCATTCTTGCAAAACATCATACCAAAGTAGACAAATTTGGAAATGGCATTCTCGTTTTATAAATGTACTTATCTCCAAATCGTTCTTGAGTGTTTTGGGATTCAAAAAACGATGTCCCACACCAGCCAATACTGAGAAGAATATTAAGGTCTATTAATGAAATCTTGTCCAATAAGTAACGAAATGAAAGACACATGTACTGTGTTTCATACGAATGTTCATATACTCCTTAATCTTTAAATCATAAATCTCTTGAAGCATCTTTCTAGCTGTGATCATTTTTGGAGACAAATCGTTTCTCACTAAACAATCGTAAGCCAGAAGTTGACACAATGGAAAAATGCCACTAACGCAACAGTTACAACATATACAGGAACAAGCACTAAGAATGCCTCTCTCTTAAGATTTAGTTAGTACAAACTGAATTCTCGATTTGTCTTCAAACAGTCTAAAGTACATTCTCGATCTATAATCTAGCCCAATTTTTGTGTATCCAATGCTAGTACCTGTACCTAGGGTGTCAAGTTCGGCAATGTTTATATTACGATAAATTATAAATGTTACGTATTAACAGTGCTTGGAGTGTTACAGTTTGTAAGGATAGTATAGTCTGCTCTTAATAATTAACAACATTATTATCCTCTGCAATTTAAAGAAAAACTTCCAAAGTTGGGTTATACTGCGAGACTTCTTTCTTCAGATTTGGGGTCTTCCATTGGAATGAATGGCTTCCTTCATCTTACGTTAGAAACTCATTTCTAAAGTAAACTCAGCTTTTCGTAACAAGATTTGGAAACTCAAAAATCCGTGTAAAAATTGTCCTTATAGAAATGCTTCTAAACACGCGTTATCCAATGTCCACTACTTCTGCCTATATAAGCGGAATTACATCCCGCATATTTACAATTGTAGGCAACAAATAAACGGGGTAGTCGTAGAACAGGGTCTTTAAGTGGAAGAAAGACCAGTCTTAAAATAGGAAAACTATTACCTTTAAAAATTATATTGTTGAAATTTCCTTTGTAACCTCTTGGTAGAGACACTTGTGGCATGTAATCTATCAGTTATGAAACGTTCTCATGATTGTAAACGTGTCCTATTTATAAGGTATACGTTTTCACTTCTGTTCCCTTCATTGTACACTGATCTACAAGTCCACAGAGATGTTGGGCTACTGGTATTTACAGCCAACGGAATGGTGCACTATCTATAACAATAGCAGTGAGCTGGATAATTAACCCTCTTCCAATTGTTTGTCCTTTCTCTTCAGACTATGCCTTCTTAATGTTATTTCGTATTAAAGCATACCTCTAGAAACAAACTGACGACACAAACATTTAATTACTATTACTAATATACTAAACTTAACGCCGTTATGAAGTACGTAATAACAAGAACTTTACCAATAACACTCGTTGCAGTATTTGACTTAGTTTTCAGCTTAACGAACTGGTTCGGGTTTTTACCACTGAACCACATCACCATACAGTTTGAACTGTCACTATTCTCCTTGACGTATTTAAAAGAGGTACCCCACATCTTCTCGCACAATGCCCTTCCACTGCCATACATCTTCTGGTATGTTATACATGGCTTGTCTGCTGGACAGAAGTTTTCTCCATGTTCGGTGAAATTATAGTCCGTAATTACGTTTTCCACACAAATTTCGTCATTCTTGCAAGCTTCGTACCACTGGTTGCACACACTGGAGCATATTGGTACAGCTAAATGGATACAAAAGATAGTGTACATTGTTACTTTCATATGAATAGGGGACGGTTTTACACACACTACGACATATAAGAAATAAATATGGCTGGAAGGGGGGGGGGGGGGTTATGGGAGTGTAGGTGCACAATTCATTGTAAATGAATACTACTTCGGTCTGTCAGTCTATTACATGGGTCGTAGTAAACCCCCAGAGTTTTAGGGTACGTGTTAACCTAGAATTGCCTAGTTATACTATTACAGAAAATTTCTGGCCAAGAACTTTCCGAGAATCCTTTTGTGATAATAGATACTAGTACCCTAAAACCTAGCCGTAATCTGATTCTAGAATAGTACTTCTATGGTTAAAAATCCTTCTAGGAAAGTCTCTAACTTTCTAGTATTTTACGCGTGCCCCATTACATAGCTGACGAAGTTCCATTCTTTAACATGCCGTATACAATTTTCGTATTATACTCGCTTATGATACTCCAATGACCCTTCCATTTACATTTACATCCGCCAATAAGCGTTGGCTTGTTTTAAAACGTAGGCTACTAAATTAGCAATTTAATTCAACCAACAAGGATTCAATAAGGCTTAGTTAGTGTATATGAACCGTCAAGTTGTTTCCGGGTCGGTCATCTTCGAAGTTTTCTTACCAGACTAATGTAGATACTCAGTACACTATAACAGAATTGCATGAAATGTTACAAGGAAAAAACAGACTTTCACTTTTCTTTAATATCATTTTAGACCTGAAATTTTAGTCTCTCTATTCTTAAAGGTGTCTATAATCACTACTCAAATTCTTCTTACGGTTCAGGCTCATTCAGTTTAAGTTTCACATTTCCCTCTATTTGCGCTCACCATAGCACCATCAAATACGCTAGCAAATCTATGATTATTGCTAGAGTTCGTTGTGATTATTAATGGTAACATTTTTTCTACTAGCACTCTAGTACTTTCAAAGGATTGTATACAAATTAGCATACTGTACTAGTAATCGACAGTAATATAAAGTTATGCGTCAAGGTCCTATATCAGTAGAAATCATGACACGAAACATGCTCTTCAACACATTTTCATCTACCAATTACAGTATACTCATGATTTCAAATAACGGCGTACGTTGCGACGCTAAATGATTTGAAATGGAAAATCTGTTCTATCATCAATTGCTCAATCAAGGCACGCTGACCCTGTTCTGTTCCCTGACCTTTGAATTCAATCGTAGAGTATCTTTTGCCACCACACTATTTTCACAAATACTAGCAGATGTCGACATGTAGGAATAACTAACGCTTTGTAGTAAAACAGGATGATGGAAAAATGCATGCACAGGGAAAGTGATGACATCACAAATCAAAAGTTTTGAAAACAGCACCATTTGACTCCAGATATCTAAAGGTAACCCTGGAATAGTAACTCTAGTTTATATAGCGTTTAAACTAGAGGCATTTGAATTTCAAAAATCTGTTAATATTCCTTGGATCTTGGATCTTAGGATCTTGCAAAAAATAATAAGCTTTTGTCAGGGAGATGTAAAACTTTGGAAGCTTATATCTTGGTGTTGGGAAACGCAATCACTCTCAATTATGGCAACATAAAGTTTAGGCATTCCCCCATAATTCAAACACTTTCAAAACTGTGACGTCATACTTCCCCTCAGTATTGAACAAATACAACAGTTAAGCATAAACCAAAAGAAAATTTCCCGCTTTGTGAATACTGTAGACTATGGGTAACATTTGAAAGCCCTGATACGTAATTCCCAGTTCAAAAGTTCTCCGCTGCCTCAGTGTCGCCTTGAGATCCCTACTTGTACAGTAGAGCAAGATCGTGCAACCGATGTTTTCAAGAGAATAAAGAAACACATTGATAAACATAACATAGATCCAAATAAAATTACATCAATGGTGCGGGACTTGGAAAAAGGTGATGTGATTAATCATAAATTTTTAAAAAAATCACTGCGTTTTATATGAAATATATTATAGATACATTTATATATCATATACAGCAGCATCAATATAGCTGGGGTGTCGGAGGCACTGTAATCCCCCCTACCAGGGGTCAGAACTCAAGTCAGAGAGGCTAGATGCTCTTGGCAGTTTGTAATGATTTGGGTGCGTTTTCGTGAACTTCTCTTCAATCACCGTGATTCCTTCTTGTTTTGGACGGCGAAACGTCCATAAATGTCTTGTATGGGAATTTATACGTCGGGATTGGAATAGTTCAGCCCCTGTGGACTGTTGCCCACTCTCTACAGACAATAACGGGAGATACTTGGATTGCGTCTTCCCTTGTCTCTCGACTATTCCTCATTGTTGTTCCCTATCACAAATTCGGAAGTGTAAGTAGTGCTCTAAATTGACATATGCTGGGATGATATATTTTCAAGACAATTAGGAAGAAAATGGGAATAAGCTGCTCAACTGTTTTGACTGGCTTCGAAGATTCTCCTGAAGACCTGAATAAAGATAATGAAGTTAAAAAAAAGGAAACTGTAGATATTCTTGTTGACCACGCAACTGAGTTTGCCTTTGACGAATCCCTCTCCCGTCAAACATGTCATCCAAAATGTAAGTCCGTATTAAATGCATGTTCCATCTGCCATTATCTTCATTTGCATCTCCTATGTGTAGTGCTTTGCGTCAGGTAAAAGGCGGCAAAAGTATATGTACTGTTCAATGTGGTAGCGAAAACATAACGGAAAAGACAAGGTTTAAATAGTGAATAGGTTATGTTTGTGGGTTTTTAATGTGCTAGGTGTTATATCTTTGTTGATATAAGTCTTTGAAGCTTGTAATGAAAGTTGTAATGCAGAAATGACCACTACTTGGGAT
>JAAAKL020004242.1:0-21367 GCA_010016065.2 Carybdea cf. marsupialis auct. non (Linnaeus, 1758) | reverse complement strand
CCTCACCCTCTGGAACTGAAAGCAAGGAAATTACCCACTGGACTACTGCAGCTTAGAACCTAAGTACAAAAGACCTATTATAACCTACCTAACTTCTGTTGCTCCATATTCTCCTGATATTCCTTCCATCTTTTCATGAGGTATGGGCTTACCTTCTTCCAAATGTATAGGATTACTAGCAAACCAAGTAAAATAAACCATCCATACTTTTCAATTGGATCTAAAACTAAAGCATAAAGGACACTACATAATTAACTTGCTTGGTCAGCACGATACTGCCCTATAAAACCCTATCTTGCAATTTTGCTTGAGGCAGATTGTAGTTAGTTTATAATGAACGTATGATTTATGAAGTAAACAGATATACTGATCAATACCCTATGACTAGATACCTGTGCAGCACAGGCAGAGCTCTGTAATACTTCTGGTTATTGATTTGGGTTGGGGGGTAATCAAAGTAATGTTAAGATAAGGAATTAGGGCAAATAAACCATCTAATACAAACAGGTGACCTACACTAAGTTGAGGTTTTGAACAAGCCTTTCATGGCACCTTATCCCTTTGTAATCTTTAGAGTACTACTATTTTCTTATTCAAAGTCAAAATCAAGGCAATGCACTAGCAGAACAAACTTTTTAGGGGTGCAAACCTGGGGTGAAAATCACGTGCTGGAAGCAACAAGAAATTATGTGCAACAGATTTATTGTTTTGGGAATGTGATGGTATACTCAACTATATGAAACTTTCCACTTTTGGAGAAAAACTTCATCCTGGAGAATTCTTATACCAGTCACCAATTTTTCAAAATCATAAAACACTCTCCATCCTATTCATTTAAAATCAGAGATGCTTTTTCTCCAAAAAAACATTCTGTAATACTGGAAACACATGTCAATTTAAAGTTCTAAGTGTAAATAAATGTACTGAATGCAAAGTATAAACTTCAGAAAATGCTGTTTAAACACTTTATTATTCTTTGAAATTCTATCAGTTTCAAAAGTCTTTTATTTCTTTATGACGAATGATTAAAATATCAGCCCACACTCAGCCCATTTGTACATGTTCCATCCACCTTTATTTTTCTTGAACTGACAATAGCTGGTTTATCCCACCACCACCAGTACCTTTGCAGACTTTGTTTTGCTACCTTCTGACCTGACCTTGTACAATCTTGCGATGAGTAATAACAAATACAGACTAAATACACTGTGCAACTGCTATTGAAAGAACCAATGTAAAACTTAGTCATTCTTCAATGCATTGCACTTTAAAGGAGCAATGATATCGGCAATGGTGCTGTGTTTTTATGTAATTTTTTGCTGGGTCAGGATTTATGAAAGCTAATCTGAAACCAATTCCTGGTGGATGAAATGGAAAACATCACAGTGTAGGCAAGCAAGTTTTGGTCAGACCAGGAAATCATCATTTGTGTGCAGGGTTGAGATTTACATGCCAATAATAAGTATCTAATGTGTTGATGCCTGGGTACTTGGGCACCACAGTATTCATACCACTTAGATGTAGAGGTTCCATTTATTGGGTCGATTATATTAATTTTCATTGTTAGAGATTGTGTGCTAATCCAGGCAAGGAAATATGTGATACTGTAATAATACGGTACCGTTTTCTTTGCGGAGAATTGTGAAAATCTGATCGTTTTTTATCCTACTGAGCTTGGCTGCCTAATCACCGTAACAGTAAAACAGAAATTGGTAACTTGTAATTACAAAAATTAAGACTCATTATCAAGTTCAACTTAGGCCTGCAGTGACATCATTAGCAGCCTTGCTAGAAGCGCTTTTGTGTAACTAACAATAAGAAGTTGATTCTTGTCGACCAAAATAACAGAGAGTGAACTTGTAGATGAGTGGGTGTCACTAACCCTAGCAACATCCCTAACCGTCACCCTAAGTGAACTTGTTAATAAACTTGTTTAAGTTGTTAATAAACTTGTTAGTGGCATCCACTCAGCAAGAAGTTGACCAAACAGAGTATTTGGTGAGTTCGTTCCTTGTATTTTATATTGTTTATTAATAACATTATAATGGTGACCCTGACAGAGTACTTGGTCAGTTCGTTCCTGGTATATTATAGTGTTCGGTGATAACATTATAGGCCCATAGCAAAACTTACCGTATCGAACTGCGCTCACAAGGTACTCTGGGTCTTCGTTCACTGGAGTCTGCTCATCCATTCCAAAATTTTACAAAATGAAATAACGTATAGAACTTCGTGGTTCAAGTATTTACAGGAAAGTTTTAAAGAATAGATGCATTTTTCTTACTGCTACAAATATCTGCGACTTCTCTTTGCAGACCGTCAACAAAATCCACGTAACTTTTCATGAGCTCCGAGAAGTTCCTCTGCCTGGTTATGAGGCTAGTTCAAAATGTAAGTGACAAACGATGCCATTTTAATTTGGTACAGCTGATGAAGTAGCTATGGTTTCTTGAGATTTTCAATAAGAACACGACAAAGATGTTCCATCATAACAAACCTTGTTTAATTATGAGGAGGGTGAAGAATTACTACACTTTGATGAGAAATTGTACAAACCCTGTTCTTCCAAGAACTTCCTTATTCTTCAAGACAGGCTCTTCGTCAACTTTAATGTATCCCTGGCCCATCATACACAAACGATGTTCGCACGGAAATGAAAATGGAAGAAAACTTGAAGAATACGAAACTGGCGATATTAGGAACTTTTGTATAATAGCACATATAGATCATGGTAAGAGTACAATCGCTGACAGATTACTGGAATATACAGGAACAATAAAAACTGCAAGCGATAATAAACAGGTCCTCGACAAGCTTCAGGTAGAAAGGGAAAGAGGTATCACAGTTAAAGCTCAAACAGCAGCTATGTTTTTCAGTCACAGGAAGCAGCATTTTCTTCTCAACTTAATTGACACGCCAGGTCATGTAGACTTTAGCTACGAGGTCTCGAGGTCGTTTGCTGCGTGCCAAGGTGCAATACTTGTAGTCGATGCTGCACAAGGTATTGAAGCACAGACTGTTGCAAATTACCACTTGGCTATTGCACAAGGTCTCAAAATTATCCCAGTTATCAATAAAATAGATCTTTCCTCAGCTGACGTAAATGGAGTTTCCAAAGAAATTGAAAGCTACTTTGGCTTTGATCGAGCTGATATTATACTTGCATCGGCCAAGACAGGGATTGGGATAGATTCTATTCTGTCGGCAGTATGCGAACACATTCCTTGCCCTTCTGGTGAAAGAAACGAAGCTTTGTCGGCATTACTTGTAGATTCATGGTACGACAGATTTAAAGGTGTTATCTGTCAGCTAAGTGTCAGTTCTGGAGTTCTTAAAGCTGGAGATTGTATCGAATCCTACAATAGTAATGAAAGTTATGACGTGCTTGAAGTTGGTATTCTTAACCCGGAGAGAACATCAACAGGATTTCTCTACGCTGGACAAGTGGGGTATGCCATTTTGGGTATGAAGGATGCAAAAGAAGCTTTGATAGGTGACACTTATTTCAGACAGGGTGAACCTGTTGAGGCATTCCCTGGCTTTAGAAAACCAAAGCCTATGGTGTTTGCAGGTTTTTTCCCGGTTGATCAAAGTTCATACCCTTTAATGAGGAATGCTTTGGAAAAGCTTACATTAAATGATTCCAGTGTTGCGTTTCACCCAGACAGTAGCCAAGCCCTTGGCCAAGGTTGGAGAATGGGGTTTATGGGCCTGTTACACATGGATGTTTTTCAGCAGAGGATTGAACAAGAGCACAATATTAGAGTCGTAGTGTCCACACCTAATGTACCTTACAAAGCAACGCTCCTGAAGAAAAATACAGTTGTTAATATACTTTCACCAAAAGACTTTCCAGACCATAACAAGGTGGAAATGTTTCAAGAACCTGTAGTGAATGGTACAATAATCTGCCCAGAAGAATTTGTAGGGAAAATTATCACATTGTGTGAAAACAAACGTGGTAGACAGATTGAATTAAGTATAATTCATGGTTCACGAGTGATCATTAAATATGAATTACCACTAAGTGAGGTTATTTTGGACTTTTTTAATGACCTTAAATCATTATCATCAGGTTATGCAAGCTTTGATTATGAAGATGCAGGCTACAGGACTACTCATCTTGAGAAATTAGAATTGTTATTAAATGGAAAAACTGTTGATTCTTTGACGTTTATTGTCCACAAATCCAAGATAAGGGATGTTGCTAAGCGTTTGTGTTATAAGTTGAAGAACCTGATTCAGAGGCAAATGTTTGAAGTTGTCATACAAGCTTCAGTGAGAAGGAAAGTTGTGGCTAGAGAGACCATTAAACCATACAGGAAGAATGTCATTGCAAAATGCTATGGAGGAGATATTACTAGAAAGCGTAAACTTTTAGACCGACAAAAGGAAGGAAAGAGAAATATGAAGACTATAGGTAACGTTGAGATACCAGATTCTGCATTTGCCACATTGTTAAGAAGATAGGTATGCAGATGTACTCCTTCGATGCATTATTGCAAGTTGTACATAGAGTTTTGGCAATATAATTATTTGCGAAATATACAGTGTAAGGCTCCCAAAGGCGCATTTGCAACCATTTCTTCATTTCTTCATTTCTTCATAATCTCCTCTTATAGATTGTAGGGTCAGGAATATTTTCAATGATTAATGACCAAGAGAGGCTACTTAGATTTGGCCTCCTTGCAGTAACAAACCAAGCGCACATGTAGCAACTACTCACTCAATTCAAAGTTAAGTTTTTTGTAGCAATACTTTTGTTCTCTTGAAGTATTAATTGTATTCTAGGAAAGGAGGATTCTTTTGATATATTCTTGAATTGATTGTCCCAAAATTTAATAACGGGCGGCCCGAAGTTTCGTAAGAAACTAATAACTAGCAGCCCCCTTCCCATAGGGTGCCTTACCCAAGAGTAATGGCTCTTTTTGGTGATCGCAAAGTTGTTTCTCGCTATCGCCTTTAGTTAATTAGTAAGCTTTTCTAAACCTCGTCATTTGAAGTAATTTGCATCAAGATGCTGTTAGGTAAAGTTGAATAATATCACCCTCCACTTCAGAACACGTCCTCTGCTTACTCTATCGGCCCCCTTATATTGTAGGTCTGCGATGGATAAGTACTTAATTGAAAGCGTAAAAAGAACATATGCACGTGTTGAAATCTGATACTTTCTTTGCTAGCTTACCATGTGCGATGCGCTCAAGGACTGATTTTGTTAGAAAGATATTCGCTAAAAATCTCTGTATTCGATGCAACATCGCACACTTTCGAAGTTGTTGTTTCTTTCAAGTTAATTTTTACGCAGAAAGTTTACGTTTAAAAGAGAAGGAGGTTGTGTGTTCCGGGCACATAACAAAGATCGTCGATTCAGAGAGATAACTTTAATTAAATGAGTAGAGGCAAATGTTTTCGAGTATGAGAGTGCGAAGGTGACTGCATTCGTGCTCCCGAAGGCTATTTACCTGGTCAGTCTTTGGTCTTCAATCACCATACACAGAATCAGGGGCTAGTATTGAGTAGAAATTTAACAAAGCTTCCTCAATAAGGCTTGAAAACTATAGCGGCCTTCATGTAGACAGTATCACCAAATTAACTTCATTCATGAAACTTGAAGACGTTTAATGAAAACAACAGTGAAATGTTTAGGAAGTAAATACTTCATATTCTAGTGCTTCTAGTCACCATTTCTTCTGGTCTACAAACAATGGTTAACATGACTCTTTAGAGCTCAGTGGTTTCTAATACATACTGTGTTATTTATGTATCGATAGAGGGTAGAAGCATTGCTGTAGAACAACACAATCCAATGTTATGATGTTTTATAATAATAAATTACCAAGTCATTTCACAGCCTAACAGTGATCCTCTCAAATTCGTTCTTAACGTGCTTAGGGTTAGGCTATGGATACGGTTAGTTTGGGGTCAGTGTTACATTAATAACGATATATGGTTAAAACATTCAATTGGGTTGTCATACCACCATGCTACTGCCATTATTAGGTTGCAGTTTTAGGGGGAGTCCGACAGGGCCATGGCCCGAGGCCCCACATTTGTAGGGGAGCGCTTTAATTCTAAGAAAAAATATGTATCTAAGTGCCCATATTAATCTCATGGAAGCAATTTGAAACTTGAAATTATCTCCTCTTGAAGAAACACAATGTCTCCAGAACTTCCGCAGTAAGATCGTGTCTAAACTTTCTGGCAATGCATGACGTCATAGGGCCCGGCAAACTTTTCTGCCCAGGGCCTCCCACTCTTCAAAACCGCCATTGCCATTATTGAACTCCCCTTAATCTCCTCTATCGATAATTGTTTAATACAGTAGATGTTAGAGATCTTTGAAATCCTAAAAGTCATTTTACCTAAACATAAGTTAATTACCCTTGTTTTGCAGGATTTTAACGTTTCTAGCTTTATGTTACCTAAAGTACCTACTACATATTAAAAATACACTACTCATGGCATGTTGAGAATAAAGTAGTGTTTGTAAGATTTTGTTGTTAATAAGAATTGTAATATTTATCGCCTTTGATAGATTTGATTGCAACGAAAGCTGTCAAGATTTGTCTAATAATGTTAAAAGGATTTTAAAGAAGTATCAATGATTTCGTTGGCGTTTCAATATACGAGACATGGACACTTGAACCTTGACGCAGATTGGCCTGTAGAATAGAGTACGAGTTCGTTGTCGCAGTTCAACACTGCTGCCTCCCTACCTATCTACCCATCTATCTCCCTCCCTCCTTCCCTGCCACAGCCATTTTAGTATGACAAGACGTGCCCGTACGATTCTGTGCTCCACTTAATATGGTAGAGGCCCTTTCAGAACCTTCATGTTTTTGACAACCTTCTCTATGAAGGACCTTCTGTTAGTCTTCCGTTTGACTTGATGGGAATGAACTCCGATAAATTGAAATGATGTAGCACCACGCGTAACCACTAAATCACCGATTTCTCCAATTCAAAAGTCTAAATGGATAATTCATACCGAAGATGTTAATACAAACAAGTTCACTTATCAATAGAAGCAAGAATTTGTCATAGTGTTTGTTGACGCTTCATTCCAATACAATGAGATCATTTCACTTTCGTTCACATATAAATAAACATAAGGTAAGTACATGAAAAGTGAACTCTAGTAAATCAAACATAAGTGAAAAGATCAAGAGAGTTATAAGCTAAGTGCTCAGCAAAAATTTACGGCAGGCATTTTCAGAGGACAAGAGATTCCTAGAAAGGAATAGCTTGTTCTTAGAAATGGGGAAAAGGCGTAAAACGCCATTTTAAACTTGACTTTGGTACTTCTACGGTTACATCGACGGTGTTGCATAGTGTAATAAACCCATTGATTCCCTCCCGTAAATCTTGACTTTTTTCGTACTTCATTTTGAAAAAATGAGTACCTGTAATACGTGAAACAGGAATTAAATTCAAAAGAAGATATCAACATCCTATAGTCACTTGCGTAGCCATTCCTGACTACCAAAAACGATGTAAAGGAATGTAGCGATGGGCATTCCTCCTACCAAACCAGCTTGCCCTATACTCATAAGTGGATGATCAAACATAACGTCTTCATTCTTCCTCTCGTTTCTATATGCAACAATTCAAGTATGTTCTATTCAAAGATAGGTGCAATCGAGGGGAAGTAATATGACACTTCCTCTTTGGTAATATAAGAGCGAAATGTTGTCCACAGGACGTCCTCCAATAGCAACAAACTCTGTCCTATCCCAAAAAAGATTTCCTTTGCTATGCTCATGACACATGCATAGAAACTTTTCCTTAGTGGTTAGCCAATCACTACCTTTGACAGTACCCGCGCGGGGACTGCTAGCTTTCCGCTGTCGGCCTGTCTTAACCTTAATGTATCTTAACCCAAATATGAGGCAATGGTCCCATTATACTTCTTTGTTTTCAGGGATTAAAGTTCTCTGCTAGGAATGGTGTCATTGGCCCATGGTTCACCCTCACGAAATCGTGAAAACATTAAATTGACCAGTTTTGAAAAGGATTATAGAAAAAAACACACAATAGAATAGAAAATTATTGATTGTTATCTTTGCATATGGACATCGCAATCTCTGATTTATTATACGAGACTCTCAAGTTTTTACCAGCACTTTCATCCGATCTATGCGCTTACCTGTGATCAGTGTGCTAAGAACACTATGACATGGGCGTATCAATTTTGGTATACATACTAAAACCTATCCATTGTTTTAACTACACTGTCTTTATTTTTCAAGAACATGCCACGCTTAGCTTTGTGACACAGACACAGTTTTAAAATCAGTATGAAGCTATGGCATTTTGAGCACTTAAGATAGCAAGGGGAAGTGCCGAAAAGTTGTTGAAGGAAGAGCTGAAAATGTTTTACACCCACTCATCCGCAATTCGATTATTAAAACTGCACGAAATAGCGAAAACATTTTCGTATTGAAAAGCTTTTATCGTCTGACACTCCTCAGAGTACAAAATCGGCAGAATGGAGCTAGGAAGAAATCTGTAAACTTATACCAAGCTGTGTTTTGAAAGTAGCCAATCAGGGTTCTGACTGCTAGATTGGTGTTGTTTTGACCAATCAGTGTCTGTGAAACTAAATAATTAGCCGAAAAGGCCCAATGAAAGACAATTTCTTTTTTGTCCGCAACGGAACGGGTTTTTTTGCTTTGATTCGAGGATGGCTTGGTGAAAAGCTGACCTAGCTCTGCCTATTATGCGAAAGCGGTCATCCGCATACAATTTTGCACAGTCCGGGTTTTCAAGCAAGTGATGCCGTATGGCAGAGTCACATTGCTTAGTAGTGCTTTTGGCTTTAAAAACTCGAGGGGCTGTTTCCTTGTAGAAGCTGATGCTTGGCGAATATGGGATGGAATATGCTGCTTGATTCTAACAACTGACCTCAAAGTCGGGCGTCCGACATAGCCATCCTTGCTCCATGCGTGCAGTTTTTTTTGTACCACAAACAAACTATTTAAATTCGATTATTCCGAAATCTATGGGGCGAAGACTTCTTCCACAGAAAAAGGACCTGGACCAGTCCTTTCTCTATGATTTCTACCCTAGTCAGCCAGAAGACACTTCCGGTGACCTATTCAGCAGAAACATGGCAATGAACGATTCCGTTATACAGTGGCCGTTAGATATTTTAACAGATTGACTGGATTCTAGTCGAATGTAGGGCTCTGGTATCCTTCTTTCCCTGTTCATTAAAATCAAACTTGAAATAAATTTAGTATTTTTCCTATTATTGTTTCAGGCCGAATTCTCTATCTTTGACCGCCTTTTAGATCCATAAAGTGACATACTGTTTCCATTTTTAGTATCTTTTCTTATCTGTCGTGAAAAATTTCAAGGAGACAGGTGGTTTCAACGAGTATTATCGGCAGGAGAAGAAATTTCTCAGTTTCAATTTAACTATGGATAGCAACCGGGGGGAGGGGTTTGAGAGCGGAGAGCAAATGTCCCGTGAGTGAAAACAATGCATTACATACATTACACTAGATCACATTATTTACATTACATTGCATAAGCAATTCTTTTTTTTAACAAGTAAAAATTTGGTATCATCAGCCACAGTCTCGTTTACCCTCATGTTTAGATGTTTTCCGTATGTTCGTTAATTCGATTTTCTGGAACTTTTGCCAGCTACTTGGATTAGCAGTCCGGATAATGGATGATGCATTGTGTCTCATTTAGCATATGCACACCTACAATCACAGAGGGTTGCAAAGAATATCGAAAAAGTTTTACTTTATCAGATGTCATGATGAACTTATTTATTTACTGTAATATGTACATTTAAACAAAAAATATTTTTTCAGTCATTTCATCATTCGGTCGCTTCCCAATGAAGTTGTTGTGCCGAACTTTGGAGAGCTGAAGCCCAAGATCGTACGCTTATGTCCTTGGATGTAAAGGTTTTTTGCAATGGTTAGGGTCATGATTCAATGATGACAGAGATTATAAAACATTATCGGGGTGAAGGGCCTTGGGCCGTGGCACGGTTGGATACTCCCAAAATGCCCACTGATGAAACTGTTAATTCTTATTGATATCACGTAGCCTCCACGGGAATCAAGAAGGCAAACGAAGACGTTTTATCGAGCATTTACGGGTAGTATTTTTTCTATCGTTTAACTTCTAGGAAAGATATATCTCAAGAAATGAAGGAAGCAAAAAAATGTGACAAAGAAGTGAAAGAAACGTCCACTTAGTATCGCGTTGACTCTATAAAATTAAGCTAGGTGACTCCCGTTGATGATATGATTCCCTTCTCTAGTCGCCACATTAGCTCCAAAAACTCCACTGGAGGACATCGCATCCCGCTCTACGCAATTTGGAGACAAGCCTTTCTGCGCCCTGCGGCTTGACCATGGAAGGACTGCCATCCGGCCCATCATGCTGTCCACAGCCCATTGAAAATTGTAAAGTGTTTTGAGAGGAGAGGATTTGAAATGATAAATTTGAATAGATTATAGGATGATATGTTTGTCTCCTATAATTACGACTAAGCGGCAGCAATGGCAGCGCAAATTGTTGATTTAATGTAGTGGCCTAAGTCACAAGACAAAAATCACTACGAACAGTATGGCTTGAAATCGCGTAGCAAGTGTGTGTATAATCAGAGTTTACAAGAATCAAATATCTATTTACAGACGAAAATTAACCGTGATGGAATTGATGACGTAAAAGGTGTTGCAATGACGTCAAGGTTGCCAAGGTTTGACAACCCTATGTAACAATGTTAATAGTAAATGTAAGGGGTGGCTGAATCACTGCAAGATACTGTAAAAATAGAACAGAAAAAAAGAGTTCAACACAGGGGAAACTGCGTCAGGCATGTAGTAAGGCGGGATACGTTTGAGATCAGCCCTCTAGCATTGGTGCTATACCTCTAACACCATAACTTGAAACCAGGATGTGATCTTAACCAGAGATTATGATTACATCATCATCATAATCTCTGCTTTTACAGAATTGCAAAGAAAACAAAGCCCACAATCCAAACAAATGAAAAGATTACCAACTTCCAAGAGGGAAAGAAAGCAAACGCTCCATCTTATAAAGAGCCGTCAACGGATTGAAAACGAGGAGAATCCGGAAAAGGCCTGGAAAGCCCCCCCTTTCCGGTGGGCAGACATTGTTCCGGCTCACTAGCTTTTGTGGTTGCCTTTGTTCAGAGTAGCCAAACAGAGGCGTAATTACCTTTTTGTTGTGTTGTAATTGCCACGTGCATGTTTAGTCTTGAGAAGAAGTCTTTACGATGAGTTGATCGAACATGCTGTGTCGTTGTTGCGTTCTTACAATTTAATACTGTCGCTTTAGATATTCGAAAAGTTTGTTGATGGTACAGAATGGTACAGAATAAGTAAAACAGAAATTACCAATAAGTAAAACATCTGATGTAAAATTTCACAAAATATACGTAAGTGCTACCCGGAAACATAATGAAAATAGTGTAATTGGACCCATTGCACTGAATAGTACTAACAGATCATGTCAGAACTAGAATCTGAATAAGACAAGAGCATCTTTGCTCTCCATATTTCTTTACATGATTCGTTAATACAACTCTATATATAACTCAAGTCTACAACTCATGTAGGTCTGCTCTGTTTAACTCCGAAACTCTGAAATTCTGATCCTCAGGTCAAAAGCTCTCTGCACTGAGAGGAGAGTCAAATTCAAATGTCAAGAATAAAGAAGAATCTTGTCACATCATGAAGACTGAAGATTCGCTGTTGATTTATTAACTTTTATCGTTGTAGTAGCCAGAGAATGCCTTATAAAACTTTTGTAAGATGTTCTCTGGTAGTAGGATTACCTTTTAAAATGGGTGTAGAGAAGCGTCGTACCACTCACCCCACGTGAACAATATAGTAGGGCAATATACCGAGCGTAATGACACCACCTGATTACAGCCTTCTACCATTGAACTCTATATTAAAGTATTTTTATTTCGAGTGCAATGCCGTCTACTGACAGCCTTAAGAAAAAAACCCAACAGTTAAATAGCCATAAATAAACTAGCCCAAAAATCCACAATTACCACAATGTGCTTCGCATGACTGATAACACCTTGGAGAACTGGGACTGCGGCTATTGTTTGCCGGGGAAAGTCCCTTGTTGAAAAGGTTCTTTTGGAAAGTCGAAGGGGAAGAACCTTTCAAATTTTACAACATGGTAGGTGGCGAATGAGATATTACTACTATCTTGAGAGGGATTTTACCTTACTATTTCAGTGTTGTTACATCTAAGCAGGTAAGGTATAATAGAACGAAATTTTACGTGTCTAATCATGTTTAGAACAAATTGTATAGGGGCATCCCCTCTCGATTTTCAGTTCTGTGGTTATGTGATTTTTGTCGGTTGAAGACGTGGGTACGAAGTATACATTGCTATAAGGTATTACATAGCTGTGATATCTGAATTTCGACAGACTCTATTTTCACGGTAGTTAATACCTATATCGTAAATCTCATACGGTGGGACACGAGAATTTCGAGAGAAAACAACACCATTGTTATTACCAAACTTGAGAATCTTCTCTCTCGCTTGTGATTGACTCGAGCGCTGTAGAAGTTTAGGCGACGAATCATGGCCATTTCAAGCAAACATGAATAATCACATATATTGATTTCGACCATTTCGTGTACATGATTTCGAGACCCGTTTACGTTTCTCCTTATATCTCAAGAATGATACACCTGTGCGAAGTAGGTCAAGCACTAACTAGACGAGTGACTACCCGACCAGCCGAGGGCCAAGCTTTCAATAATTTAAACTGTTTAAACTTTTCCTAATCCATAGTGTTCGATTTGTGAGTGAAAGTGTGAACATAAAACATTTCCCGGCCCCCCTTCCCCCGACATATATATTTCTGATAGTTATAGCGCATCTATAGCGACCATTCGAACCATTGATCCATAAGATGAAAATGTATCTCGTACCTTTCGGCAAGGTCTTTTGGAATGTTCCACAAGATTTATTCAAGTCAAGTTTTCATGCAAAAATAGAATCGATACAGGTGCCTATCACAAAAGATTGTTGATGTCTAGCATAAATTCATTTTAAAATAACATTTGGTATCGTACCGAAATGTAGGAATGGTTCATAGTCACAACCTAACACAATTTATACTTTGTTTTATGTATGTATATGCATATATATGTATATATATGTACATATGTTATATAAATATATATGTTTACATATACCTAAAACATATGTAAAAGCCATTGCTGAAAAAAAATAAAAAGAACATTAAAATAGGTTCACACTTGCTCATGGCGAGCTCTCGGAATTAGTTTCATTCTTCTGGCACCATTGCTGCTTTATGATAGCCGAATCAATTTCCTATGTGCCATTTACCTATGTTCTCATACAAGCATGACAGGAGCTTGATTGTTACCTTTGAAAGAATACTTTACAATATTGATAAAAAGACATTTGAAAAGATAGATATTGCATACCGTAAACGAGGCCTGCCTAAACACAGTAATCCCGAAGCAATTTTGAAAGCTTTTTAAACCTGCTTAAGCGAACCAATTTCACCTTGAAACTACGTTGTGATTCCTAAAAATAATACAACAGGAAGTTAAAAATCATCATCATCATCGTCATTATCAGCATCATCATCATCATCATCATCATCATCATCATCATCATCATCATCAACAACATTATCATCATCATCATTACCACCATCATCATCGTCATCATCATCATCATCATCATTATTTAAGTTTGTTTGCTAGAAAAGAGAAGTTGTTCAAATTTCTTGGGTGTTTAGAGAATTTGCATGAGAGTAGTTACCTTTAAAACATTTTTAGCCTGATTTAAGGAAGGCAATAGGCTCTTATGAAGGATCTTAGGAAGGCAAAGCTTGAAAGAGGGCTCTGGCTACGACCAAATTATGAAAAACCTTAGAGGCTGAAACTTTCATTGATGAGTGCATACAACGGAAGAGAAAGTAATCGAAGTGTCTGGAACAATATGTATCTTGAACATGCAGTCGACACTATGACATGAGTTTCAAGATTATCACTTCCACAGTACACTGTTTTTTAAAAAAATAAGGATAACGTCAATCGGCCCAAGCCTTATTATTCTTAATGATTCTTCAAAAATGAACCCTAAATATTCTTACGCGATACTTAATTTTTCTTGAAAAGGAACAGTCCTTTATGGAGTGTAACAGAAGATTGATTGCTTAACAGTTTAAAATCATGCATTTTATTCAGTGTTCTATTCCACGATTTTTTTTATTTAGCATGAAAAATATCAACAAAAGAACGTCTGATATTCACCATGGTCATGCACATTAGATTATAAGGCTTTTTGAAATTTTTGACTACATATTATGAGCTAGAGGGTGATTCTTACTTATCCTTAAATTTTGACAAGCGCGATTCTTTTAAAAAGAATCCTTATAAAAAAAAGCCAGAGTGCTGGCTGCATCTGATATTCATACTTCTTTGCAAAGAGGCCTTTTTACCACTCGTGATGACAGTACCACTCATGATGACAGTACCACTCGTGATGACAGTACCACTCGTGATGACAGTACCACTCGTAATGACAGTACCACTCGTGATGACAGTACCACTCGTGATGACAGTGCCACATTACCAGCTCAAAAGTTGATCTATTCAATCTTGCCTAATTATTATCTGTTATCCATAATGTATGCCACGATGACTTCATCAAGGTCCGCTGTATTATTTCATTTACTTCAGATATGCCGTCCAGAGTCTGAATCGTTAGTTTTCGTCTAGGCAAGTGTTTTCCGTATCAACGGCAAGGAGAAATTTGGCTGTGAAGAGCCTCTTTACATTTTCTTCGCGATTTTATCGGTTAACGTCGTTGGCTACCATCGAAAAATAGAAGTGAGTTCTACTTTTCGATCCGCTACATTTCCCACCTCTGTTACAACAATATTACACAATCATGCTATGTAGCGGCGGAAAATGTAACGGTCACCATGATTTGCCCCCTAGTGGAGATCCGGCTTAAATCTCTACAAACGATATCTGCATCATTATTTTTATACTGAGGTACTATGATAATTGATATCTCTCTGCGCTTGTTTGTTATCGAAACTGTAAAAGTCCTTAAAATGGGAGGTGGGAAAAGGGGATTTTAGCCCTTTTCTTTCTATTGTTTTTATGAATAGATAACTATTTTGAGGGAGGAAGAAGTAGAGAAAATTTTTGCGAAGGTTTTCAGGAAAATTGCTTTAGGGGTATCGTTTTGCCGTTCGTTTCAAGCCAAAACCAGCAACAGCAACAACATGAGTAAATACTATAGAAACTATACAACAATATTTGGAAAAGGCCATACGTTTCGCGTATTGTCTAGTCCAATGAAAGTACAAACACCACATTTTCAAATCTCAAAGCATGCCTCTCTAACATTTTGGGGGGGGAGGGGGAGGAGTTGTCCCCCTGTTGCTGCGACCACGAACGTACCTATTAAAAAGCAAAACAAAATAAAAGCCCCGATACAAAAGTATTCGGAAGTAAGGTAAAGGGTTTGGGCCTGTTTTGACTTGGCTGAAGGAATTCGTTTCTGCCTTTTTGTTGATGACTTTGCCTTTTTTTTCTCGCAGAGAATTTTGGGCCCAGTTGATTCGTATAAAAAATATCGAGAAAGAATTTATGTAAATCTGTGTTTGAAAGTATTTTAAAATGTAGGAAAGGGCCCCCCCCCCCCCCATAGGAACTACCCCAACCGCCAATCTTGATGATTATTTTCGTGACCTGCTCACCTGTTGTGGCTGCGAGAGGTTAATCGTAAACGAAAAGTTTTGAGAAAGGGAAAGCCCCTTTTGTTAAGAATGTTGTGGGGAAATCTTATCGAGCTTTGAAAGGAAAGTACCATGGAGAATGTTTGTTCAAGGACGACAAACAGCGAGTTAATAAACTGTTTCGAAGCTAGGGAACTGAGCAAGATCCCTCTTTCTTGAGTTTGCGTCCGAGCTTGACCTGTTACGTTTGTGTGTTTAGCACTCGCCCGAAACAGCTGTGGCGCTTTGCCTTCTATTCCCTAATCTCTTGCTACTTCATATGGTGAAGTACGTTGTGTTAACAGGTCATTTTTGTCAATCCAAATGTAGATAGTTATACATATTGGCACAATCATATTAACATAAGTGTGTCAATGAGGGTTGTTTTGTTTCACCTTCGTAAAACATTGCTGCCTAAACCTACCAATTGATCAGATTTATTGCAATGTTTACTACTACTACAACAACAAAAAAAGGATTTATTCTTTGTGGAATCCCCATAGTTTTAAAGCCGGGAGATATTGTTGTTCCATTATAAGGGGAAACCCCTTTCGAAAACTTTACTTTTGTTGAGACATGCCATATTTTTGTTTGTATAGACATGATTATAAGGGAACCTTTGTCACACATTGTTAAAATATTTTGCAAGAGGTCCATAGACTTAACATCACACCCAACTATCGTTGTTCATGTTTTACTGTGCTCACTGGCGTATACAGGGAGGGTAGGGTCATAGGCCATCCGCACTCACGTTGTAAACACACCAGTATCATTTTGAGGAAATAATAACTCGTAGAACGACGATCTCGTGGTAATGCGTCGGTATACAGATTGTCATTGTTCGTTGACCTTATAGGGTAAATGGGAATATACGTGTGTCAGGGGGCAGGGGGGACCTGTCTAGACCGTCTCCTTCCATTTTAAGTTTTGGGACGTTAAGGTTCGTGAACGGAATTATTACCAAAGAGAAGCGGTGAAACGGCCTCTTCTACCTTGTAAATTATGCGCAGGAGATCGTAAGGAAATCGCTTGTTATATTTTAAAAATTGAAGAAAATACGAGGTCAGATATTCCGTTTTATTCGATAGCACCAGTAGCAAAATCTGCCTTGAATGTGTGACCATATTTTGCCTCTTCAAAATTCGAGGTTATCTTCAGATTCACACCCTAATCGCAAAAGTGTCGATGATGGCCTGCAAACGCTAGCAGACTCTCCCTCATAATTTGCGCATATTTACCAAATTCCACCTTTTATGCGCCTTTTTGCATCTCGACGCGATTGGATGTAAACAAAATCTAATCCGAACAGTCAGGTCTTTTTCTTATTATCCTAAAACAACATCAAATATATAAAATAGGATATTTTTTAGCGTTGACGGTGCTTCGTAGATTACCTTGTTCATTTCTAGATGGAGATATATCGAAAATTCTCTTGTTGATCTCAGCTGAACCTATTGAAGGATCGTAAAACGAAGTCGCATCATTTTGTAACCTGTTGTGAATTACAATTTTATCAACGTAATTTGGTCCAACAGCAATCATATGTTTGATGAATCATGATTACAGAAAAGCCACGAAAACATTTGAGTACCTAAAGAGATGTTTTCAATTACAGAAAACCAGAAGGGGACGAACTTTGAATAGTTAAGTGCTTCTGCCTTCATTATGGAACTGGCTTCCCCTTTCAATTTCACGATGTCGTTCTTTCTACGTTACGGGAGTTTTGAAGAGTATTTTTTTGGTAGTTAGTTCTTTTTCACGATTACTTGGAAGGATTTATAGACATGGAATGTCTTGACGATGGTTAATTTTATTTTATCAGGTTATGACGGAGGATGAAAGAATCGTTTCCAGAAAGCTCATAGCAAGAATCAAGATCCCAGATCTAGACACAGGCCAAAGAAGAAGATCAAAGCGACAAAGGAAAGCTCGTAGTTTTCACGAATTTCATGACACCAAAGAAAAACTCAAAGATGTGAGGAAAAGGAAGCAGTTTTCCGGACTTAAAGATCTGGATTTGTCGATTGCGAAGGTAGCGAAGAAACGAATCAACAAACCGGCAACGGAGACAAAGAAAGCAGAGAGCTCTAGTTCAAAAAGGGCAGCAAAATGCAAATTGGAAAGAGATCCTCCGTCACAGAAACCTTGCCACAGGCTACGTGCCTTTTCAGAGGGAGCTGAGAAAAAAAGTACTAATTTGAAATCTTCATTACCAAGCGATTTCATCTTAATCACACCTCCCCCATTATCAACTAATAGTCCACTGAAAGAGGTCGAGGAAAGAGTATTGCCGTCTTCTAGTAGTAGTTCTGTGCCCCATGTATTTTTGTCTGATGTTCTTGGGCTTAGGGTACATTCGGACAATGCTTCAATCGTTCAAGGGGTAAACCCTGTATATACTGCTATAATAAGCGATTCACAACCCAAGGATACCAAGTCGGAAAGCTCATTTCCCGCAGTGGAGACGTGTCTCTCAGAATCAATGGTTAGTGATTCTAAAACCAAAACTGAAGCATTAAGGTCTCATTACGAAGTTGTCAACTCCTCGGGTTACGACTTATTGGTAAAACGAAATCCAGATATTTTGGAGTTAAGTACTAATACTAATCAAATGGATACCAAAACGAAAGGTATCCCCCCTTCAATACCAACAGCAAATGACGCAAGAAGTCAAGAAATACCTCAGACTGGATTCTCTTTTGAAATATTACGAAGAATGCAAGAAATGCCTCAAATTATGGAGCAGTCAAAATTATTGGTCCAGCTGATAGCAATGGCTGCTGCACAGTTAAGTACAGACAACAGGACTATGTTTCCTATTCCCTCTGTACCTGCCCAACCCAACAGTAATAACGTAATGATGACAGGAGAGCAAGTTAGCCGACAACCTTCCTCGCTAGAGACAAAATTTAGGAGCAGCGATCCAGCACAGTACCAAGCATTTGTAACCAGAGACGCAGATGGTGACACGTAAGTTAGTTATAGACTAGACCTTAATTATTTTAAAGATTTTTTTTCACTCGTTGAGTTGTTGAATTACATTTTTTTAGCGTAATCATGGCCAGACTTTTTATCGTTTTGTGTACAGTTTCCAAACATCAGACATGTCCTTCATGTTAACGACAACAATCATTTATTGTTTTAGATTGATGCAGGAAAACAGTTTTTATTCTAGGGCACAGGAGTAAGCAAAGAACAGTTTCTGCCTCCTTTGCATAGCAAAAAGACGACCACAAGGAAACATCCCACCGCTTACGAAGGGACTACAATGTAAGGTGTGAAACCTAGAGAATTTCGGGCGTGTTCAATGTTTTGCCCACTCTCATTTTCCTTTTGTCGTTGAGAAGAAAGTTTCTCGTTTTCTTGCACTGACCGTTCCTTACTCTCTTGCGGTCACTTACTGAATTTCGCTTTGAAGTCCAAACTGTTGGAAAACCAATTGTAGCCTAGTTCTAACCATGATGCCGGTCGTGTTAATGATGCAACAGCTCTAATCACTGCTCTGCTTATAGTTCCAGTACATTTGCGATTAAAATCTGTGTAATTTCAAGTCGTTCTGTGTTACATGTTGTGCAGTGTTGCCAGATTGTCACTGCGTCTTGCCGCCCAAAATCGTACAGAAAGTCGCAAAATGTTGCCATTTTAAGGCCTGTGAAAGACTCAACGTTTTCTGCTTTGTCGCCAAAACATATGGAAAGTGTGGTATCAAATGAAGTTTTGATGACCTCTTGATTAGCAAACAGCCTTATTTGCTAGATGTCGCCTTGTCCGACAAGACAATTAGCGTTAAAATCTTGCACGAACAGAGATGTTCTGCATACTTCATGTTGCACCTTCGTCTGAATATGCAACAATGGAATGATAGGGAAAGGGGGCTAGAAAGACCAGCTCTATAAAATTGAAACTATGAGCAACTGACCTTTCTTCGACAGTGATCTCGCTATATCCCTCAGTAGTCCTTACATACCAGTTTCCATAAAGTCCGTGTAGTGGTTGTTTAAATCAAGTGAAAAAGAAAATGAAAATAGGAGCAAGAAGCATCAACGAGACCAGAATCAACAGGCGTGTGGAAATTGTCCTTTTATTACGTGCTAACTTTTCTAAGTGATGAATGCGTTTCCAGTCATCTTTGCTGTCATTGTATTTGATGCGGTCCAAATCAGCTCATTTGGGACAAGCTTGAACGAGCCCTTTTAAGTGGTTGAAGTAGTTGTGATTTGATTTTCTATTTTCAGGAATAATAAACTTCCTTGTATTACATTCAGAATCGTAAAGCTTCCTTTTGCCTGATTTTACTAAGTGTATAAAAGAGTCGTTGATATGTCATCCAAGTTGCTACTACTAAAAGGCTTCTTTAAATATGTGTAATACAATGTATGGACTAAGAATGATATTTAGATGCTAAAAGAAGAGTTTGAAAGGCTATAGATTTTATTAAAGGAGTAAATTACACTTACGGTAACATAACTGAACATCCAGAGAGCGCCACTCGTACGTTGCAACATGTTCTTTGTGGGCAGGTAAAACAATGTCAAACCCATCACTCTCTCTTGCCGTAAGTGCAGTTCAAAAATACTTAAATTATAGAGGGCAATTAACGCTTGCTTTCTGAAAACGATAGTTTTGGTCTCATTTAGATGTTAAATGTGTTTCATTAATGTCGTACCCTCTCCGATTTGTATATGTTATCACCATTGTAGAACCAAAGGAATGACTCTTACCTTGTTGTTTTTGCGGACCACTTTTGCGAACGGTCGTCCAGTCATGTACCATAGCACGGTTAGAATACTTATTATTAATATGTGTTGGAGAAACAGTACTCGAAATAGATGCATATTCATAGAAAGAAAGAGAAAGTAACACTCGTCTGAAGTCAAGTTAAATTAGATCAAATTTGATATCTTGAAGTAAAATAGAGGACTGTATATACAAAGAACCATTGAGATACAAAAGGAAATGACTAATTACGTACAGGAAATATTTAATATTATAAAACGAAAACGAGATAATGAAAGCGAGGCTATGATGTAATTAACACATAACCAAATAACAAACAATATCAAAATAACCAACTTTCGCTAAAAGAGGATCGATCGCTAGGGAAATCAGTACTGTATCTATCTGGTTGCAATTTTTTCTCATCACGCAAGGAAAGCAAACTTTTCATTTTCTTATAAGCGTCTCCCGGGGAAAACAAAACATGCTTACAGGACGCAGGCTGAGAATCACTGATTAAGTTTTGATTTGACACACCCAATGCCCCGATTGAGCTTTGTGTCACTGAGATAGATACTTGGATGCAATCGAACAAATTAAAGTTAAATAGGGACAAATCTGAGCTTCTCGTCATAAATTCAAGATATCGCTCTCGACCGGATATAGGTACTATTTTAATTGGCAGCGAACGAGTGCAGCCTTCGGTAAAGGCCAAGAATTTAGGAGTAGTCTTTGACAATGATCTATGCTTTGAAGCGCAAGTTAATTCGATCGTTAAGTCAGCTTTTTTCCATGTAAGAAAAATTGCAAAAATTAGATGTCATCTTTCAGAAGACTCTGCCGCTACCTTAGTCCATG
>JAAAKL020004241.1:0-21370 GCA_010016065.2 Carybdea cf. marsupialis auct. non (Linnaeus, 1758) | reverse complement strand
CCCCCACCCCCCCACACTAACGATCATTATTGACCATTTGGTGGAAGGTGGGTGGTCAAGGGCTTAAAATAACAAACCCAACCAAGTCTTATAGTTCCCTAAACTTCAGGCTTGGGGCCAGACACGATCTGGGGACCGATTTATCTTCAAAATCTGTTTTTCATAGCCCTAAAATACCTTACGTTCTGGTATCACAAAGGGCTACAATATGTTGATTTCACTGATTGCACGATACAACTGTTAAATACAGTAAGCAAAATTTTCTTACCCATGAGATTTTTAATCGATAATTTAGCAGCCCGTGGTGATCTGGCAGGTAAGTAGACGAATTATTCCAGACGTAAGATACGCCGTATGTGACTTTAGAATTAAATTTTCTTGAAGTCTCTTTTTCCAAATGTAATCGGCTTTCCTTTTGAACTATATAATTTTTATGGATGTTTTGCCCTAAACCCCCTTTCAGGCATTGTGGTGCTGCGAAAGGGTACTAGCAGGGAAACCTGAGATTGAATCAAGTTATTCTAAATCAGAAGGATGCAACTGAAAGGGAGGTAGGAATGCGGTCTACGTGATAAGAGTTTTGTCTCCCGACAGGATAAGGTCAAATATCATCTCGTGTAGTCCTTGAAATTCGCAGTTGAAACCACATGATGCTGTCGAGCTTGGATGATATTTGATGTTGGCTCTACCAAACGACTTTTTGTCATCGATTGTCATATACCTTGTACTTATGACTAAAAATCACCTAAAAGATGTGTACTTTTTGGTGATTGTTGTGGAGGAGGCAACCCCTATAATATGTTGACGATATATATTTTCTTTTATTATCAAAGTGTAAGCTAAAACACGATCCCTTTTTATCTTTCATCCCCGATAATGTTTTGTGCTGCACCACTTTTCTATTTACGACAATTTCTATTTCAGTTCACGGATCATCATATTTCTTTGATAGAAAGAACATCAGCGCCATATTAGGCCTTTTCGGTCAATTTTAGAGATGTTTCTACATCGAGCCTATTTATTGTCAGGTGTCTTTAAGTAGAAGGCTCATTAAATCTTCGTGAAAGACTGGAGATGTCGAGATTTTGTTTTAGCAGAGAATGTCCGCTAAGTTGCAGATTTGTTCTTCTCCGCGTTAAGAGTTACTTACTACGTTCGTAAGACCAGAGCTAAGGGAAATTCATGTGCGTCATTGCTTTGCTTTCCTTCTTCAGATTTAATGTCTTATCACAGGTTTTATTGAAATATATTGCAAGTGGAATTGTTCAGTTAGTTCGGTGATATCCAATTGCTTACTCTCAATTCTAGAACCAAAATAAAATATTCAAAGCAGGCCAATAGCTACGGGGGGGATAGGACACTCCCCCGACGGTCAGGGTTGTAAGGGCATTGTCCCATCGAGGAATTCCGAGAGAGTATTTGTGTCAAAGTCAGTGTCCGAGTGCTACTCGACGTTTAGTTATAGATTTGAAATTGACTCTGTAGGCCTATTCGATTACAATAGTATTTGTCTATTAGTTGCCTGTTGCGTAATAGAAGTTGTTACAAAATACATTAAATGTGCGAAGTTAACTCTTGCTAAGTAACTTAAGTTCACCAAGGAGTCCGCATATTACTTCTGTGCCTCTAGAGTGCAGCCGTTTAAAGGGAAAGTTACAGACACCAGATGTAGTTGACTTAGTCTTCCAACTGATTATCCCGGATTTCGCAAGGACACTTCCCCTCATTTTCGTCTTATGTACCTTCCTTTCGACTGGTTCCTAAATCATAACCGACAATGCGCTGGGAAAGTGTGACGTCACGATTTTGAAAATGTTTGAATTACGGAGAAAATACTCATTTTTCATGTTGCCCTATTAGTAAGAACGGCAATGGCCAAAATTGAGAGTGTTGCCTTTTTCCAACACCGAGATATCAGCTTTCAAAGTTTAAATCTGTCTGACAAAACCTTATTATTTGATGCTGGTTCCTAACGTAAGGAACCAAGGAAGATTAACAGAGCTTTGACCAGAGGATATTGAAATTAAGACGCCTCTAGTTTAAACACTATATACACTACAGATCTGGCAGTTTGGGAAACAGCTTATTCCAGGATTGCCGTTAGATACCTGGAGTCAAATGGTATTATTTCCAAAATTTTTGATTTGTGACGTCATCACTTTCCCAACGCATTTTATTCGTCACTTGTTTTATCCGCGTCAAAGGTGACAGTCTGTTGAGCCGATACTACTTAGAACTGCACTTAGAGGCTATCTGCAAATCCTGTAAAAATTTTCAGTTAGTCAAAATCGTTCAACTCTTTTGCAAACCTTGGCCCTTTCGCGTCCGATTGTCATTTCTGTCTGGACCTTTAAGTTTGGCAAATAGTTTTAGATATCTAATCGGTTGATAATTGTTACGTAATGGAAGGACTATCGGGATAGGTATAAGGAGATACTTGAAATCTCAAGATGTGAAGAAGGTCAGCATAGATAATGTAAAAGGAGGAAGAAAGGCGGTTGGTTATTCTCGGTTAATTGTAAACATATAGCTAGAGTTAATTTGTGGTATATTTTGGAGTAAGAAACTAACTTTGAGTAATCAGTGCCAGAAGAAGTACATTAAATCTTGCATCCACAATAGCATCAAATTTGGAAAATATCATCCGTTATCCTAAGCCCTCACCGCCAGATATACTCGGCGCATATGCTAACGGTAGTGATGCAACATTAGTGGCCCACTTCAGCGATCATCCACTTCCCTCTGTACATCTTTTATCAGGTATGCAATCGCCACTTGAATTTGTTCTGTCTTTTGTAAAATTGTTTATCAGCCGGTTTTCCCAATTTCAATATAGATATTTCCCTTACGATCCACGCCCCGAGGCACTGAAAGCCAAAACTGATGCTGCACTAGCTCTGTTGAAAGTATTCAAAGACTTAAAATACGACCCAAAGAAGCTGAAACCGCGGGAAGTGCGTGTTATAGAGCAGGTAGGTTTAATATAGTTCAGATATGATCATCTTCGAAATTTGCTCGTTTGAATTGTTACAGTTAGTTGTATCAAGTGAAACACGTGTTGATGTTCCATATCATGTAATACCTCTCCCTGTACATAATATTTTCATATAGATAAGTGGCGGTTTTGAAGGGTGCGGGGCCCTGCGCCGACAAAGTTTTCGGGGCCCTATGACGTCATGCATTGCAAAGAAGTTCAGCATGATCGTACTGCGGAAGTTCCAAAGACATTTTATTCCTTCCAGTGGATACAGTTTCGAGTTTTCACTTACTTCCACGATATAGTGATATTCGCAGTCAGACACATTCATTTTTCTTAGCATTGAGGGGCGGGGCCCCCTACAGGGCCTCCGGCCATGGCCCCGGCGGCCTCCCCCTAAAACTGACACTGATATAGATGGGTATAGCGGTAAACGAATTTATGTATTGTAGTAATTCATTGTATTTCGTTGATTCATAATGTCATACAGCCTGTTCTGGAAGTAGTCTGGGAATGAGTTGAGTATCGGATGTGACTCCCATGACTATTCTTAAGATAATCACTTTTGACCTGAGGGTTAGAGTTTCAGAGTTCGAAGTTTAACAGAGTGCATAAGTTATACACTTTCAGAGCTCAGCGTTGATGTAAAGAAATATGGAGAACAAAGATGAACGTGTCGTACCAAGATTCTAGTTCTGACACGATCTGTTAGCACTATTTAGTACAAAGCCCTTATAAGTCATCTGTCACCTGTTTTACCCATGGGAGTTTTCGCGACTCCCATATGGTGGACTTCGGCACATCCGAAGATAAGGTGGACGTAGTAACTTATTTACCAAAAGTTCATTTTTATTGTCTATTTTATGAAGTATAGAGGGTAGCAGTCTTGACTTTTGTACAGAATGAGTTTTTCTTACTCATTCAATGTTATCAAGGGTAGTACTTTTAGTTTCGGCATAGATATCTGAGATCGCCGCAGGTTTGTGTACGTTTATGTAGAAGTAGCATCTGTTATGGAAGTTTGGGGGTGTACTAATGAATCAATATATATCACCGCTAGGAACCACACAAGAATATTGGTTGGTACGTTTTATAGTTATAGGCATTTGGAATGGCATTTCTATGCCTGAAACACAGAAAACCACTTCACGGTCCTTTAACATCAAACCTTAAAATTTTATCTACAGTAAGGAGAGATGGAAGAGAGGACGCGGCTTAACTGATAGAAAAGAGTTGAATGACCAAAATCTTAGTCTAATGCAATACGCAAGAGTAGAATCAGTGATATGAGTTCGTTGACGTATTTGCTTTCATTCTGAATCAAAACGGTAAAAAAGAATGCAACATTTGGTTTCTTAAGATAGGATTTCTACCAAGGACCAAAATGTCGCAATACCAGAAACAAAGTAACACTCTCCGTGGCCACACCTTATTTATCATGACCTGTATCATCCCTGGTGAAGGGTAGGGGTAATAAGGTCTATGGTGTATAAAAAGAGGCTAAACTTTAGTAAGCATTGAAAAATACTATGTAAGATACTGGTGTTAGTATAGAATTTTGTGACCTGCCTCACGGACAACAACAATTCTACGTATCTTTCTCAAACTTGCTTCATGGTTATGATTGCATTTTACGGAGGGCCTCTCAACGGAGCCTCCTATAAAAGTGAGACTAGAAATATTATACACTTTTTCATGCATTAATTACAATTTTCTTATTATCTCACTAATGACAGGACAACATTCAGTATGCAGGACTGAATCTCCACTTTGAGAAGGGGAAATGACGCCAAGCATTTTTTCATGTGATTTATGCCAATTAGAAAATCGATCCCCAAAAGGGGGTGGACATATCATGTCCCTTTACATTCGGCGCTGCTAAGCCTGGTCATACCCACTGATGATATGAGTAAGGTAAATAAAGTAAATTCAAGTTCAAGAAGAGCAAATTCAACCGTGAAAAAATTCTTTGTGGTACTAGGAATAAACAATACATAGCTGTAGACATGAGGACTGCGTTCGCCATCGCGTGCTCCTTTTAATTTTGACCTTGCCACGACTTGCTTAACGTGGGTTTACCTGACAGCGTTTCAAACGATGCCTCTTCCATTGTCAGACATTGTCAGATATGAATATCAGGGATCCCTGTTAAGTTGTTGTGTCGGGGCATGACATTAGTGAGCTGACAAACAAGACCGTTTAGAAGGATAGAAAGGGCTATGATCTTAACAAAACGTTTAACTTCTTTTAAGTAAATCAACTTGTAAACTACAAGATGAATTTGAACGTAGTAAATCTATTAGATTAAAGAATTTCATGTAGAGAACTGTGCATCATCCTTACACTTGATCATGTGATCATTTTATAGTTGAAAGGTGTGTTAACCCAGTACCGTAACCGCCGTATATTTATTTATTATTTAAACCGATTTCCACTCAAATTATATTACTCTTCCAAGGACTTGGCCTGTAAAAGACATAAATTCGGTTAAAAATTTTCAATCTCCATGGAATTTATTGGAGGGGCTATGACCCCCAGCCTACCGAGTGGTTACGGCACTGTAACTGAAATATCAGGTTCTAGAGGAAGGCCAATCGTATTTTGTACCTGGGGTCTGCAGCGGGTGCTGAACTTGAACATATTTTGCCAAGACTATCAGAAACTGTAGAAATTATGCTCGGCTTGTATTTTTCGTGTTAAACACTGTGTGAAGGAACTACCATGGGAGAATTTGGGGAGCGGGGGCGAGGTTTATACCTGAAGTTGGCATTCAAGTACGAGGCTTTAGCACAAGCACGTTTGATGGATCCATGGAAAGTGCAAATGGAAATACATATTATCTGTTGTAATAATTGCATTGTTGCACCTTGTTTTCTCTCACTTGCGCCTAAGATGTAAACGTTGACAATTTTACGAGTTTTCAGAAGCCCTCAGCACAGCCCCCTGTTGCTTTCATATTTGGCAGAACCAACATCCTTGCTTTTTCAGCAAACAAGAGAGGAGAGGGACAGGAGAGGGTTTGTATTAGGGGTTTTAGCGTGTTCTTCCACATTTTTCGTCGGCAATCTAATATGTATTCTAATACCTTCCCTTATGACGATGGACGAAAAATTAAAATAAACTCCTACAGTTTTATAAGTATTCCTGGTTTATATTGATTATCCTTCCGTTCGGGCACATCCTTTAGAAATACAAAACAAGGTAATGTCTAATTATATTTTGTTAAATATCAGAGCATAGAATGACAACAAATTTTTAATAATCATTTTGCCCATAACTAAATGTGAGAAAGTACTGATTAATGGCTGGATTGAACAGTAAGAAAATCATGGATTGAAATTGCAGAATATTTCGTGATATGGGCTGGTGACAGAGGGTGTATTGACAGTTGTATCTAAGAACGAGGCTAAATTAAGACCAGGTCTAATTCAGATTAAGGCTCTTTCAATAATAAGGTGGCGTCAAATTTTGCTACTGAAACCGATGTCGCCTTCGTAGCGCACCTTCGCGTTGGAAATGGGAACCCTTTCCGTGACGTCACATTGATAGTGATGACCTCTCAGCAGAGCCTATTAGTTAAGCACTATCGGTTCTAAATAAAGTTATTTTAATTCTTTTAAATTGCACTTTATTTTTCCGATTTTTTCACTCTAGACAAAGCATTTCCTTCAGCAGAATTTTGGGACTCCCTACGATGAAAACTTTTATGCAGGAGACTGGATGCTTGGTCCAAATTATTTTTGCTGGCAACCCATTTGCTCAGTGTCGTATGATGTGCAAGCTGTTGGATACTACGTGAAGCCAAAGAATTTGTCTGATTTTGAGATTGTTATAAAAAAACTCCGAGCTCACAAGGACACAATTGAGAATTACATGTAAGACTCTTTCCGTCTCCTATTTTTGCAACACATTTTTGTTCCTTCTTATCAATAAGTCTTCATTGTAGGAAGATGCATGTATTTAGTACTTGAACGTTGTGTTATAGGAAAAATTACCAAATCTAATATAATAATGTAATATAATAATCGAGAATGTGTGTGTTTGTATGTGTATGTGTGTGTGTGTATGTGTGTGTATGTGTGTGTGCAAGCGGAATAAGCGGCCCTACTGTTTCGCCAATCATTATTTAAACCTTGTATGGACACTCTCCTGGAGCAGGGGGAAGGTTATTAGCGGGTTTGCAGCCGCAGAAGCCGCTGGAGGCCTAAAGTGGGTAAAAAGTGCATGCCCAGACTTCCCGGATGTATCTTGTGAGTTTATTCCAAGTGTAATATGCACGTTGGAGTATACGTATATCTATTGTTTTCGAATTGCATTAGAACCGTCTTTCGAGTGTATCAAGTGTAATCTGCATGCTGGAATGTACTTATCTATGGTGTGCAAATTCCATTAGAAACGTTTTATGAGTGTATTCCAGGCTGTTGTCCTTTGACAAGAACCCAAGCATAACTAGCCCTATCTCATTAAAAATGTTCACGTTCATTGACAGTCTGTGAGAAAAAGAATAGAGCAATGTCTGTGTGTTATTTGTTACCGCAGCATTTCAACACATACAGATAACTATATTTGCAGGCTTAACCTTCCCGGGCAGCGCCATGACATTCAACTACACCTATTTTTTTATTAGAACATTCGGAATTCTTCAAGGCTTAAAGTAAGCCTTAAAAAGTTTTTAAAATGTTCTTAATTCTGAATCTTATAAAGCCTTCATGTTCTTAACATTTTAGTTCCGAAAACTCTGTTTTCCTTAATTTTCTGACAAATGAACACAGGCAAGTACACTGTAAACGACTGGTGCAGGCTCTACCAGAATATTTGTCTGTTCTGAATTTCAGACCCCTAAAGTGTACATGATCACTCCCGTCATGGAAGTCAATGAGTTCCTCCCCCCCCTGGGGAAACGGCGAATATTTTTAAGCAATTATTCGATCATCCGAATAAATCGATTTTCTGATGATTTTCAAACTGTTAGGATTTTGCCGCCCATACAAAGATTTAAAAAAACGAAGTTATCGTTTATTGTGCAATATATATATACATCAATACCAGCTATGGAATGTTCTTAATATTAGTCCAACTTAAGCCTATTTCGTTCTTAAGATGTTCTTAACTTTTACCATTTTTCAAAGGTTGCGTTCTTATAAACCATGTTCTTGTAAAAAAAAATTAGGTGTAGTTATGAATAACGCAGAGTTTCAAAGAGCTATTGGTACTTAAATGTCCGAGTATCGGTGAGCCATTGGACTCAGTGATTTCTATATCTCTTGCGAAATATTCTATAAGAATTGTTAATGTTTTCCTTTGGCCCTTTGGTAAGTTGCCTGTATATGACAGAGTGTACACTGGTATGAGGGATGGTCTTCTGCCAGCCAAAATTTAACGCTATTGATTGAGGAACGTTTTGAGTCTACCAGGTATTTTTGAAACTGGTATCTAATGCCTTGGGGTACCTTTAATTTATGTGGACGGGGCAACGGAAGGAATGATTACCGAGTTATTGCTAGAGACCAAAGCAAGCCACTTACTCAAGCACACTTTTGCATGCCGGGGTATCAAACGTTTGTTAGTCAGAAGACTCATTGATCCCGGGGTGAATGTGAGTTGGTGGTGGGATGATAGAAACAAAGGTTTTCTTCTTATCTTATTGTAGATATGTTGTGCTGTTTGATCGTTTCCCTTTCCAAGCTTCGCAGAAGGAAATGTAATTATTTTAACGGGTTGTTATGGATTATGAGTAAATAGTGCAACAGAAACTAAGCAAGTCCCTGTCATTATACTTCAGAAGCAGTCTTGTGAATCGTCAGCTGAGTCATTCTATCCAATGTGTCTTGAACTGTTGTGTCTCAGGAGTATGTCTTGCAATCAACTGTTCCTTCTCGGTCAAACTTTACGCCAGTTATCCCCACTTCCATCAAATCAGATGATCCTTTAGTCCTCATGAGAAGAAGCTACTTAATTCTTCTTTTATCTTAGATAATGTATTTGAATCTTTGATCTAACATGCATTCGTGAAATGTCTTGAAGATAGTAGCCTCTCTCGTGATTATCCATATGTTTTTAATTCGAAGGAAACAACTGGCTGTCATTAATAAATATATCTGCAGTTCTCTACCGTTACTCTGGTGTGGCTAGACTTATTGCTCTTTGATATCTCCAGGACGATAGACCAAATGTGAAATGCGAACCGTTCCAGGGAGATTAAGGCTCTTTTGTATGTCTGGTAGGTTGATTTATTTCACACCAATCCAAAATTCAGGTTGGCTTAGATAAACAAGCCTCTCAGCGTTATTCCGTCATGCTGGTGTCTTTTTCCAATCTTTCGCTGTCGATATTTCTACTCGTTGTCTGTGTAAGCATTCCATTTATTCTGTCAGTCTGTCTGTCTGTCTGTCTGTCAAGAAGCTCATGCAATTGTGCCCCTTTCTCTCGCTACGTTCCTTCTTCTCCACACCTCTCTGTCCATAGTCTGTCTTTCTGCCATTAATAGAGGCAAGCCAGTGTCCTTCTTGATCTGGTTTGTCCATCTCGGTGGAGGTCCGCCCCTTGGTCGTTTACCTGTGAAGTCTCCTTTATATGCCCTGAATAGGGCACTATCAGTCAGTTTTCTATTCACATGGCCAAAGTAGCGTATTCTGCGTTCTTGTATGTTGTCCACGATTGTTTTTATGGCGCCCAGAATGTTCTTGATGTTTGCGTTTCTTACTCTTTGGATGCGAGATATTCCAAGAATTGTTCTCAAGCAACGCATTTCGAAAGACAAGAGCAGGTTCTTCTCTCTTTCAAGTATGGACCACGTTTCTGAAGCATATATTTCAGTTGGCATAACCATTGCTTTTTAAAGCCGGAATTTCAGTTGCAGCCAGATTCCTTTATTCGACTAAATTGAGCTGTTGGCCTTTTTGTTTCTGCCAGCTCTTAAATCGTGTGATGAGGTTAAGCTAGCAACTTAACTTGATTTTGATCTTAATTCGGCTGCTAAGTAGGATTCATATTGGGTTGCATTTTGAACTTCATTTACGTCAGACTTCGATAAATCATGTAAAGAATCCACTACTTCCACTTATTTTCGATACACGACGTCGGTGCCTGTAAATCTTTTTGAAAGCCAGTTATAATTGTCATCAACGACTCTTCTTGGCATATCGAGGTCATCTCCACACCTGCAGTTGAATGCTAGTTCTCTGTAAGTGTACCACTTGCCCTTGTATGAAGCATTAGTGCCGCAACTGTCTTGGAACATCTAGTACAATCCTTAAAGTTGTACCGGAATAGAAGAATGCATCTAAACAGAGGGCTGTATCTGGATGTTGTTGATTGACTGTTTTTAGGCATACAAGATTTTTGGTTGCATGGTTGTAGCTTTTGGTTTTCTGTAACTTTCGTATGCTGTGCGTAGTAGAGTCTTTGTAATCTATAGAAGTACAGTAACTATCTTCCAGTCCTCTTGACAATTTATAGAGCTTTATAATTAATCAGGACTGAGAACGAGTAGAGTTTTATACTAAGCATAACCCTTAATTGTTCTTTGAGTCCCCAACCCTTACAGAGCTCTTCTTTGTGTACGTCATGCAGTAAGCCGACCAGTGGGTCAGATCTGTGTAATGGAAGTACGATATTTGGTCAATTTAAACTGAAAAATATGCATTTTATAGCGTGAGCATACATGAAATGTTCTTCTTGTCACTCTCATATGAGTTGTGGTTTTCATTACTTTGCCATATCTAAAGATCCCTTCTAGGACGGGAGAATGAATTGTCTTTGACTCACAGGGGGGGCAACTTTCTTAGGGGGGTGCTGATCCTTCTAGGCATTATGCTTAGGTTAGCTTTAATATCGAGTCAATTGTTAACCAGGGGCCTCTAATTGAGAGGCTACAAAAACGACTTGGTACACCGTGACGTCAGGGTTATTGTGTGCACTATTGTGAGAAAACGTTTCAGAAGAAGGGTACCGAAAAGCCCGAAAGAATTACGTTTAGTACTTTTTAATTGCGCTTGAGTGGTGTATATGGGGTGTTGTAATCTTCAAACTGTCTGATACTCTTTTTTTTTCATTCTAAATTTAGTAAAAATATGAAAATGGGTATAAAAGCTGGCTATGTACGTGATAAAGTTGACTGCAAAGCAGGAAAGGATGCCTTCATTGAGCAGTACAAACTAATCGGCGCTAGTCGAAAGGCAGATGCAGTCTTGAAAGAGTGGTTTGTTCAGCATTTTACTCACAGTAGATACCTTGTTGGAGTGGATGAAGCGAGTGTTAGGACTTGGAAATCAAAACACGGTCAGTCAATGCAAAAGAGTTTAATGGCTGCACTGGTAGAAGGAGTTGGGCAACCTATTTTAGATCTTATCAATTATTTGGATTTCAACCATTCGAGACACTGTCTTCCAAAAGGTGTTAGTAGTGGACTTGGTAATCTGCCAGTAGATTATGTCTACGTTGATGGTGATCCAGATAAGACAAAGACCACCACAAAGCGATTGCCTATCACTGGCACCAAGCTGAGTGGAAAGGAAACGTACAAGTTGATTCTTCCGTATTTCACCACATCAGATATCACACCGGATGAAATATACAAAAAGGGACAGGAGCAACTCAAGATTTTTTATCCAATGGTAATATTGAGATTTCTTCTATTGTCCAAGGGTGTCCTTGCTTTTAATTAGGTCCGAGACATGTATACTAGACATATATAAATCATGTATTTCTATTATTCATTTTGCACCGGAAAATCAATAGTTGCACACTTTATAGAGGGTGTAGATTACTTTCATATTGCGCAGAATTAGTTGCTATCTACTTCATATGTAAAAATAAGAATTTTTTTCGCTGTCAGGTTTACTGCAGCATACTGATCGCCGAAGGAAACCTTTTTTAAATGTGCTTAACGACTTGTGTGCCCTTAATGTATTCTAGGCCATGAGTAGTGAGTAGTTAACTTTGATTTAGTCTATACTTTTAATAATGTTGCCAATTTAAGGATCTAAACTGTTATCGGAAACTTTTTAAGAGTCTCATGGACCCAACGACGAGCAAATGAGAGCATTAGAAATAAGCTGTCAGTAAAGACTGACTGGATACTGCGGTATGTAAAGAAAGAGAAAGTCACCTACTTTGGTCACATCAAGCGGCATGACGGGCCAGAAAAGAGGAGTATGGAAAGGTACATAGCAGGACGAAGGAGAAGAGGGAGACCTAAGCGCATGTGGGAAAGGACTATCATAGAAGTTTTCGGAAGAATGAAGGAAGCTGGAAAGACGGCAGTGCAAAGGGACAGGTTTTGTTAAGCCACGAGGGAGGCTACGCTCTGATTAAAGTGTCTTTGATGATGATGAAAGTGGTCTCGCACTATGTTGGGTAAAGCACATTATTTTAAAGGTGCCATACGTAGCAATAGTAGATAATGGCCCATATTCAAGACTAAAAAAGAAACTAGAGGGACGTAGATTACGCTGTTGAAATCGTACCTTCAATATATAATCTGTAAAAGCGTGCTTTGCTTTTCCTTTGTATGTCCCGTTGTTGTGCGGTGGAAAGTGTGACGTCACGATTTTGAACATTTTTGAATCGAGTGGAAAAACTCAATTTTCATGTTACCCTATTAGTGAGAAGGTCGATGGCCAAAATTGAGAGTGATGCCCTTTCCCAACACGGAATAGTAGAAAAATATAATAGAAAAATAGTAGAAAAATATGATATTGGATATGGTTGGCAATTTGAAATAGCACCTTAGGTTGCAGAGTGGTTTGCTTTTCACATTAAGATTCCTTCATGGGAGTGGGATACTTGTCTCCCAATGTATGAAGATTTCACCTTGTGCCTTACGGTGGTATGGTAGGACTGGGGATTCTCCACAATTCCACAAAGATAGGCAATACCTCGTGGTATAAAATTGGTTTCTTTACATGACAGCTATTTCTTTGGAAGTCATATTGTTATGCGCAAGCATAGATATCTTTTAGTATTGTCTTGTATCTGTTAAATTAAATCAGCCGCGATACATGATTTCACACGCATGTATTTTAAGCAAGTTATGAAGCTCTGTAATCTTAACAGCAGGAACTATCGATGAGTTTGCTGTCGTATGTAACTTCTGTTGTTTCCTATTCTCCTAACTCTGCAGTCTTTTCCATTCTACACAGGCTCTTCAACTTGTAAAAAACGTCACCAAAGAGACAAATGAAGCCGATGCTATCAAGAAATTCCGGAAACTACTACAAAGCCAAAGCGAGTGGCATGGATTGATGAAATTTCCAGACAACGAATCGGACGCTAAGGCACACAGGACGTGCATTGATCACGAAAGTGCAAAGAAGTATTGCCCTGTACGATGGAAGAACATTCAATTATGGGCAGACGTATGTACAGTGATAATATAATTGCTTGTTTTGCTTTACCCGGGTTCTTATGCTTACTTATGTCGGATTGTATGTACTTCGATAAGGGTTACCATTCCGTGACCTACTTGAGATCAGTTTCCTTACATGGTTGTTGCTCAAAGGCTATTTTGACATGCTGCCGTGTCTTCTCTTTTGAGTATTTGGTCCAAAGACCTAGTTGCCTCCCTGCAAAGAAGCGTTCATCAATGCAACTTTTAAACAACGACAAATGATTTAGTTACTGTTATGGAAAGCCTCCTACGTTGCACTCAACTCAATAATTCTACGGTTAGAGTCTATGTTGACAGCAGTTTGGAAATGTTAGTCAAGGTATCCTCATGTGGAATTGATCGGATATAGGAGCAAGAAATGTAATCGTGTAACTGATTGTCAACCAACTAATGAGAATTTCAATGACTAATATAAGTCCGGAATTTTATCATTTGGCAATAACGATTGTCCGTGAAAAGAGTGTTACAGGCATCAGTTTGAATTCAAACGTTTTACATTACAGCACTTTTTTTACTTTTACTGTATTCAAACAAATGAGCGCAATTACGACTCTTCCAATAAATGATTATTAAACATTCCGATGGATATTGATTCTAGCAAATTTAATATGAGCTAAGAAAAGCGTATGCCAATGATTAGACAAGTAAAGATAGGATATGATTAATTTAAGTGGTTTTGGTGTAACACAAATTGTAAATGGGAGGCCACAAGCGTAAGGAGTAACTCATTTCCCCTCATAGGAAATTTGAACATTTCACTGGCCCGGCACTGACAATACTTATCAGCCCTTGGCGTAAAAAGTATCTTCTCTTGACTAGTGCGAAAGAGAATGTATAAGATTTTTCCAATGATATAATATTCAAAGACTCAAGACGTGATGAGTGTTTTGTTTGCATTTTGGGAGTTTTGAACATGTGAACTAACTGTAAGTCACTTTCGTAGATCATCACATGTTGGTGTCTCATCGTGACTTCTTTTCAATTTGCCTTTTCAGTGGATCCGGCAAGTTATGTCGTTGATATATCCCAAGATCACGAATTCCTTCTATTTTACTGGAAAGAAAAATACAGTCCCAAATTGCCCAATAGTTATGTGGCCTCATTATAATCCTTCGAACGGTGCTATGTTTTTTGGAAAAAGCGACGCAACGTGCAGCTCACCGACCAAATTTGGGCTACCTTTCTTCCTAGAAAAATATGGGCCAAAATACCACGAGTATTCGGTCACTGGGCATGAAGGAAGGCCAGGTCATCACACTCAATTCCAAGGTAGGTGTTACTTTTGGGGAGTCTGATCCCGTTTCCTGGTTTTATGAATGAATCAAATAGTTGGTAGGAAATATTGATGTCATTGGAAAGGTTGGTTAATGTTGTTGACAATCATCCATATGGAGGAGGATACTCGGCAGAAAAACAACGCTTCTACCAACGCTTCTACCAATACTCACCTGTGATTATTCGACAGATCATTCACAGAACTAACAGATGCATTTGAGTCTTAAGCGATCGCTGTAAAGCCTCATCTCTACTATGCGGAGAATCATGGTAGCTGCTACATTTTCCACCGCTGCCCTTGATTATTGTGCAATATATTTGCAGCTGAGGCGAAAAATTTTGCCGGTCGAAAAGTAGAACTCATTTCAAATGTTGCCTATATCGGTCGTACCCAGAAGCCTTTTAAGCTGCCTCCTATTTCTTTTCTGTTCTATTACGTGTAGATATAAATACCATCATTAAAAATAAAAAAACACTGGATATTTCTTATCATGTCATACGTGTTTAATATCTGGGTCGTTTGCCTCTCGCTACCTGGTTCTTTCTGCTACCACGTGGAGATTGCACGAATGTAGGGGCGGAAGATCAAGATAGCGACTGTCTTTTCCGCCTAGTGGAGATACGGCTTGAGACTACTATACCAGAACAAAGGTCGTTTCTTTCGGATCGCGAATTAATCCTCCAAAACTGATGCAGTTTTCAGAGCCTATTTTACATGCAAACTCTTCAAAAACTTAAGTCATTTTTCAAAACAGAAAGCAAGATGTAGCTTCGACGAAAACACACCTGTCGTTGACGTTCTGTTGTTTTAAATTGGAACCCTAGACCCAAATTGTGTCTGCCCCCAGGCCACGCGATCGTTCTGTATTCATGCTATTGGCGCTTTGTAAATCTTGACCCTTTTTGTTGTTTCTTCGGACGCATCTCCTTGTCCCCGTGATGTCGTCATTCGTCTGTGTCGACGCAGCAACCTAGGAAGTCTAGTTTAACTATGGCTTAACTTACAGCCGTAATAATCGCTTGACATCTATTTTAAGGTGGTATTTCACGGTACTTAACATTATGTGTTTTGTGTCGTAATTACTCTATACCTTAAACATTAGTGATAGTTTGCTAATGATATGACTTACAGCCCTTAATTATCTACTGCCTATGGTTTTGCATACACTTTTAGTATAGCAATATCTTTATATGATATAGTCACTTGAAAAATTCCAAAAAAAGTTTCTCTTCTGGAGGAGGAATTGAATAGGGGTATCCACGTTCTTCAATATGCAGAGGTAGCTTTTAATTTTGTCTTATCGAAGATTCCGCAAGGATTTTGTTTTAAACACCTTCAACAGTCTGTAGAAGAAGATTGTTACCATGATACCTTTATCTGCCTCTTGTACTTAACATTACTGTGTTAATGTATTATCGTCCTTGTGCAACAATACGTAGACGCAGGAATATACAGAGAGGTTTTAAGGAGTTTTTAAAACATCATTCCATACAACAGGGGAACGTTACGGTATCCTTGTTTCTTTTTCAGGGACAGAAGAACATTTCCGTGATTCCTGTGGTGGTTTGATACCATGGGTTGACCAGAATGGATATTATGTTAACTTTATCGAAGGATGGGCACTGTACAGTGAAAACCCCATTTTATCGGATGACACTGACTTGTACCAGTCGAATTTACTGCAGAAGTTAGGAATGGTTAAGTGGCAGGTATGCCGATTTTTATTTGCGGTTATTTTACCTAAAACGGTTGGGTTTTTTTTTTGGTTTCGGTGTCCAGAAGCGCGGTGACCTATTGGTGATTGTTAGTGTTATATGATGGAGAGACTTCGTCAGAATGCTTCTTAGGTATTATTTTTTGCTCATGTTCCCCTTCGCCATGATGTCTTTTGCTTGTATAATCGTAAATATGTGTTAAGTTTAAAATATGTCATTGTGGAATGAGTATCGACAACAAACAACAAACAATATACGATTTGAATAAACAAACATGAGTCAGATGTAACTCGGCACCTAATTGGTGTCATTTTGGCACAAAGTCAAAGAGTTAGCCTGTAGGAGTTGCTTTGATTATTTTTTAGATACACAAAACTAAAGGGTTTTTATTACATATCGATGCACAAGTATTCGATGGAGCTCATTCCTTTAGGTACACCAGCTGGGTACTGATACGTGCAGTCTGTAAACTGTAAAACGGATGTGTATCCCACATGGGTACGTCGCTGTGATGTTAAGAGGATGAACTCTTACTTTGAAATTTTTCTCCCGATCTTTCAGTTGATGACGTATGTTTTTAGTGTAGTGATTTTTACTAGTAGGTCATGCCTTTGCAGCGTCCTCACTAAGAAGGGAGGCATCAATGCTGTTAAGATTCCAAGCAATAATTCCGTAGCAATCTTATGGTCGAAAATGGAAAAGACCCCAAAAATTTGTCAATATTTGTATTTATCGTATAGGAATTGTGAGCAAAACGTTCCATATGTTTGTATCACGGGGAAGCGAGGGATGAAACAAAAATAAACAAAGGAAGGTTCTAGACATATTTAGATCGTTTATGAACTTTGAGGAAGTCGTTTTAGGTCAGTTAACCCCATGTACCATTCAAGGATTTTGAGTGAAAGTATTTTCTATGTTTTGTTGACATACTCGGTTTCAAGCGTAGCTTCTTGCCCAGCCAGAGTGAGCAATGTCCTAGGGAGAGAGCACATTTACTGGGGTAGTCTCCCGTTTCCTTCCCCGACCGATGGTCTTTTTATATCAGGCTGGGCGGGATTCGAACCCACAACCTCTGGTATGTGAGTCCGATTCCTTAACCACTAGACCACGGCGGCTCTTTTTTACTAACTAACAAGTAATTCTGACACAACTCTCTTACAATGCAATATACATTGCAAGTCGACAACTAGTGACATGCATGTCTCTAGATGCTCTCAACTATTAAGGACATAAGCATTGATACCCATTTACGAGCCATTTTATATTCTTAAGTACTTAGTAGTTTGTTCGTTTGTTGACTATTTTAATACCCATTGGTGCCAGGAAGTATCCATGTTGTGTTGAGTAACTTGTAGTTTTTTACTTACTTAATGTCAGGTGTTTAGTTTGGAAGATTACTGTTAACAGTTATCAACCTTTATTGCAAGAATGCGAACATTTCATTGATGCAGTGCCGGAAAAGGATGTGCCTACTCCCTAGGTATAGTGGGGCGAAGATCTAATGGGTAGGGGGTCAAACTGTTTTGTTTAGTTGTAAGGGCGTCTCAAATAAGGAGTAGAAGGGAGAATGGATAATGGCAAGAACATTTTAGAGACCGACTCCATAAAGTTGCACGGTAGTAAACTACATTGCTGGGATGGTAACTTCAAGCATTTTTTGTTGCAAACTGTTTCAGTACAAGAGTCATTGGACAGCAATATTCAAAGGACTTCAATAAGCTTTTTTTCTGTTGCAGATTTTTAGAGCTGTTCGGCTGATCGTGGACACGGGGTTACATTATAGAGGAGAAAATAGGTGAGTCAGTAAACTTTATTCCTAGGGCAGCACTGATACATTTTACCTAGTCGACAGAGAATTATCTGTTAAATTGAGAAACGTTAAACATCTATCCTCAATTTTCCTATAGGTTGTTTATATACTCATGCGTCGAATAAACGTGAAGTGCTTATTCATTTTAGATTTATTGCGATCGCATGGGGACCTGATTAGAACCCTCCCTTTCCAGTTTTGGGTTAGGTCGGTGTGAAACTTCTCACTTCCATTTTTGAATGCAATTAATCCCTCAAATCCACAAAGGACGTACAAACTCATGATCAACGCACCATATCAGAACTGTTTTGATTACCCCTATATCTCAAGAGCTGCCGTCGTTAAGGAATTGGCCTCACGTTCCACAGGTTGTGGGTTCGAATCATGCCAAGTCCGATGTAAAGACAATTTAATGTGGAAGGCACCGGGAGAGACCAGCCCTGTAAATGTGCTCTCTCCCCCAGGACATTGCTCACTCTGCCTGGGAAATAGGCTACGCTCGAAATAGAGTATACCACACAAAAAAATGTCTGTCAGCCATGGCAATTTTCTGGGAGCACCACTTTTCCAAATCTATTATAGTATTTTTACCTGGAGATGATTCTTGTAGAGATAGTAGTTCTTCACATTTGATATTCGAAGGTTAGTTATTATAGTTCTTTTTCTGTCATATCTATGCCTTCTCTTACCTCATTTTTCTTACCAAGACCATGCCATTTCTCCAAACAGCACATGGGCGTTAGAACAGTTCGATAAGTATACATGGGACACAACAGACTTTGTTGCCAAAGAAATAACGCGGTACATGAGTGACCCAGGACAAGCTACTGCGTACATGTTAGGGAGACTAGACATTCTTGGAATGAGGAACAAGGCGAAAAAGGAATTAGGAACGAAGTTTAGCATTAAAGATTTTCATTATCAAGTAAGTTGGAAGGAATGATTGTTTACTTTGTTTACATTGAGGAAAAATCCATATTGAAAATATATACCCATATCAAATATAACTTTGATAAAAGGACTCACAGGTTTGGGATTATTTCATCATTGCCATTTCAACTAACAACACCATCACCACCACCAAAACCACCAAAATCGTCTGTATCCTGATAATCATGAGTATCATTGCCATTATAATTATCAATATTTGTTGTTCATGCTGCCCATGTGACCTTCCCGGCAACAGTCTCACCCCATCTACAATGCTAACAAGCAGGAAAAGTGGACATCTTATTTTTGAGATTTCTAGTTCATTAAGTTTTTAATGTTCATGCCTTCGGTTTGCCAAGCTTTCTGTTGGTTACCAAACACAATGACAGTAATTTTGATGCATTTGTTTGCAGATTCTGTCTCAAGGTTACTCACCTATGAGTTACATCAAGAACTACATTGATCATTGGATCAAGTGTGCAAAAGATAGCAGCGGTGAAATGTGTGATTACGTATTAACACCGAAAAGTTCCTTAATTGGAAAAACGACAAATGTACCCAATGTACATGGCCCGAAAATGCCAGAGAGACTTCATTATACGTGAACTTGGTTTAGTTATCTTACAATATGGATTTAGTAAGGTGTGGACACTGGAATGAGGTCGTCTACACATATTATATCGAAGAAAGTTTGACCAGAACATCATCTGTTCTTCATATTTTGACGCGTTTGACACATGTACACCTGCTAACAGTAGGTATGCACCTGCTAACAGTAGGTATGCACCTTCCCGTTTCCCTTTATCCACAAGTCAATATGTTTCAAACTGCCAGTTGTCAAAGTTGGTTACATAGGCTTTTTTTAGGTTCGATTAAAGAATTGTATTTAGACATGGTTAAAGAATTTTATTTCTAGATTCTTACAGTGCATTGTCTATCGATAAGGTACCACGAAGCAGTAACACACAATACATCATGAAACAGATATGGACAACTCTTCCATATTGTACAAGTTGCGTTATACTATTTAACGGTAATCGTCGTACTTTTTAGTGAAATTGATAACTAAGTATACTGTGCGTCAAGGTACCTAGTAAACAGAATAGGATTTCTTCATCTGTTAACAACTGCTGGTAAGTACGTGGAAAGTACATATTGGTTGTGGCACATATTTCGAATTGTCGAGGAAAACATCTGCAGTCTTTTCTAAAGCGAATAAAGTTTTACTTTTGACCCTCTCTCAGCAGGAAGGCAGAAATGTACATTAACGAGGAGGTGCCGCTAAGAACGGGGAGGAGGCGGCAAGAATAATGTAAAAATTAACAAGCGTTAGGTGGGGCGTCGTCGTTAGTGTCATACCCCAATCGGGCTTAGACGAAGCCACGATTGCGCTGTTTTTTCTCTTACGTAGTTCGGTATTGTCAGCATGGATATATTCTTTTAAATTGGCAAAGTGTACTTTTCTTTTACCACCTTTCGCTAAGCGGGGGCGTTTACTAGTTACCTTAAGTTAGTTTGCGAACAGCGACATTGGAAGGCCCACAATGCAATCTCTAACATCGATGCCGTTTTACCGTTAATCACACCAAATATGTATATCACGGTGATTTGTTTATCGTTGACATGCAACTCTGCGGAGAAGTCTAACTAACTTCTGTATTTTATTATGTTCATGTGGGTATTGTGCTTTCGTTGTATGCGCCATGCTGGAAAAACAAGTGACCGTGTTCAAAAGGGCAAGTTCTGTCTTCTAAGTGATGTCGTTTTTATTGAGTACATTCCCCTTTGAAAGGGACTAGGGTGGTGCCCATGTGCATGGAACTTTTAGCGAAGCATAGAGCACTTCAAGACCGTATCCCTTTCCTGACGTCACCAGTGTTTGTCGTAGTAAAATACTGCATATAAGTCGCACCAAAACTCACAGTTTTTGCTAGAAACCATAGTCACCAAGCACATTATCTTTACAATGGACGTTTGCTTAGATGCCTTGTGGTTTGCAGTTGAAGAGTTGTGTCATGTACTGTGGCGAAGGATGTCGCAATGCATGAACAGGAGCTAAGTTTATTCTGTTATGTCACCCAGTTAGCTGTTAGTTTGGTACAAATCCCCAACGTTGTGTGGCGAACTTTTGTAGCTGCCATTGATTTTAAGGAGATAAACTGTATAAAGTAATGAAATTTTAAAAGCAATTTGCCTTTTTACCCCCGTTGAAAATACGTTGGTCATGGCATCGTAATATGGTGTGATAAATTAGTGTATTTGATCACACTTG
>JAAAKL020004240.1:540-21371 GCA_010016065.2 Carybdea cf. marsupialis auct. non (Linnaeus, 1758) | reverse complement strand
AAGACCCTGCTAGACACAAACTGCATCTAACACAGCCCACTTTACATGTAGTCAATAAGAATTGACTGAGGAACTATAGACCTTACAAAGAAGCAGCTGTTGACAAAGCAATGATAGAATATCAAGTGTTTTTATCTCATTGACAGTATTTGCCTGTGAAGCCTAAAGTATGGTATCCAAGTTTGGGGCAGGGGTGTTAGTATGGCAATGGTTTTACAAATGACTTCAGTACTTATATGGACAAACCTGTAGGTCCACTAAGAGAAATTGGACAAGGCAAAAAAGTTGTTTTACAATTAACTGGAAAATTATCCAAGGGGCATAATATTTACTTCAATAGTTATTTCAATAGTGTTTCTCTTATTGGAGAACTTCGTACAAGAGGACTGTACAGATGTGGGGGAGTGAAAGTGAATTTGAAAGGGCTATTGCTGGACTTCTCTAATCATGATAAGGCAAGAGGGGCCATGGATCTACAGCCACAATATTATATGCAATGGTAAAAAGGGAGTATTTTGCTATCAATACGACAGGAACAGAATGGAAGACAACCAGGTTTTGGTAAATAACAACAGCCCCTCTCCTGTGAAAAAGAAGCAACATGATTGTATAAATAACTGTGTACCGTGCCCAGGACCTGTGGCTCTTTAAAACAAATACATAAATCCTGTTGATCACAGTGATCACCTTCAAACCATGTATTCATCAGTGAGAAGCTCTCTCACAGATTCGTTTATAGTTGACTTGTGTGCGACCATCAGTTCTATTTTGATGAAGGAATTGCCACATAACAAAACTACTGGGAAACCAAACCACTTGAATATGTTCTCTTTCAGGAACGAGCTTTGAGGAACCAGGAAAGTGTAGGGCATGGGCCAGTTAAGAAAAGAGTGAAGCATTGGTGCAGGTAAAGCTCTAGTCAGGGGGAAAGAAAAGAGTCAAGTAAATAATATAGTGGGTGTAGCAAAGGCAAGGATAATTATTTTATTCATCTTTGTGATGTATATTTTAGTATTTTTCACTATGACTAACGGTAAAATTTAAGATGGAATGTGCTATATCTTATCATTATCTCAGGAATTTTGCAGTTTATTTGGCTTCATTTAGTGTAGAAATTGAGAATATTTTGGGGAAGTTTGTAGGTACCTTTCCAGATAAAATATCTATGCCATTTAAAGTTCTATCTTTTCTCTACAAATTCTCTTTAGACCATTTCCCACTTACTAAATTTAAAGGGAGAGAAAATTGTCATTTGGGATAACATTTGCAAATCAGCATCATCCTTTTCCTCTGGGGTTTGCACTTGTTTACTACATCACATGAGTTTCATGTCATGACAATGGAGCTATTGTCTCAGAGTGAACGAGTTAAAAAGAAGCTAGAGGTTGTTTTCACGAGATACCACTGGGAAATGATCTCTTTCACAAAATTTGCTGTCAAGTTTAATAAGCACAGTAATACTAAGCATAGCACTACGTTCAACAGCTTCCAGTTCCATTAAATGTATAGCATTCTACTCACAAGGGATGTTGAGTGGGCGAGAGTAAGGGGTTTAGGCATGGAATATAGAGCATTAATGATAAAAGGGCAGCCAGATACAGAGGAAATCCCCTTACATACCTCATGGAAGGTGGCTACTATTACAACATGGAGTCAGTAAGATGTAGCTGAGTTGCCTTGGAATCAATATCTACTTATTACATTAGAGTTATACTGCAATTGAACAGTATCAGTGTCATTCATCTCATCAGTGTAACTATCAGTCCTTGAACCCAATTCTATTGGTAGTGGCATGTGCTCAAAGCAACAAACACCTTTCACCTAACTTTGACTCCCTTTAACTGTTTACATTTTTGCTTAAATTAAAACCTGGCAAGTGTTAAGACACTTACAACTAAAATCTGTGATTCCTCTTTACTCAGCACTAAGCATTTCCTGTCAAGGTGGGCAGTTTACTGTCAATTGAATTTTTTGTCATGAACAATTTGGACATTTCAGGTAACATAAAACAAAACCAATACCACCCACATCTTAGATTACCCCTCTAACTAGTAAAGTGGATTCATTCATTGCTTACCAGGGCAGTTACATAGATCTGTGATCCACAAGAGGAAATATACTGATTTCAAAAGTTCACACAAAATTAACCACTTTATTGCTTGTATAGCAAGAGAGAAACAATTTCCAAATGACATGTAATCTCTGGTACAGGTGACCCTAATAATGATAGCTTTACCATCAGTTACAATGGTATGTAATCTTAAGTACACACTGAGAGTTGTGGGTATATGCAAATAAACATAGCATTCTGGCTATTGAGAGCTCTCTGCTCTGTTTACATTCTACAGGGTTTAATAAATGTTGAGGTAAGAGTTTGATCAAAGGACTAAACCAAAACATTGTTGAATTTTTCAAAGTTAAAAGTTTCAATACATGCCACAGTGCTAAGAGTGGTGGAAGGTTTGCATGAAACTTTGAAACGACAATCAAAGCATCCCAATTTCAGATACATATATCACAGTTGCACAAATCACCTGGACCTGAACTGTCAGCAAGTCTCTGAACTCCTGCTGCATTTTGATTTCATCTTTGTCAGTAGCACTAAGTCTGCCTTTCAATCAAATTTTGTTTTTCCTTTATGATCTTTATTTCTGAAGTCGAGTAATGTATCTCTGCTGATACACCTGCAACAGCAGCAATCTCATCTACTGGAACCTTTGAGGTTCCCATGAGACCTCTGTTCCCAGATGTTTCAAGTTCGTTTACATCTAATACCCTATTCACATGATCACTTTTTTCTACTTCACTTCGATGGAATGATCAATATTTTCTATTCACATGAAAGAAGAAGGAGAATCCTTCGAAAGCTCACACCTTCCGACTGAAGAAATTTTGTATTGAACTTCACCTCCCCGTGAGCTACTTCATGTGGGAGACCTGTAGCTGCGAGGCAATGACATGTCACCTACAAACAAGAGAGCTAGTCTTGTGTCAGCTTCGTAGGACGGTAAATAGGATCTTCAAAATGTATCAGTCAGTTATAACATAGCACAGAATAGCATAGAATTTTCTTCACGTATTGAGATTTATAGAAGATTCATGTGGATTTTCACCCATGCAAAAGTCAAACATGATGATATGTTTATCAGGTAATATACTGAATCCCATCTTTTGATAACCCTTTCAAGATTGAACTGAAGTTGAGGTTACTTCTAGGAATGGCTGAGTTCAGTATCAAAGCTTGTTTTCCACCAGAGAAATTATATTTAATACCTCAAGGTGCCTTTTGTCAAGGTCTCTCACAATCATCGAGAAATGACTTCTGTAACTTTGTGTCATAAATGCTTGCACTTTACTACTCAATACTAGTTTAGGACTGACTCCACTTTCTATAGATAGGAGACGGTTTCTCCTTGTCCTTGGAGTACATTCCATAAGATCTTGGCCTAGATCCTTCACGGATATGCAAGGACATGCAACATCTATAAAGATCTGTTATCTGATATGACAAAAGCAGATGTTGTATAATGTTCTCGAGGTAGCAATTATTGCATCAGTCCATGATCTTGCATTTATTTACTCATTTACACTAACATAAGCAGTAGCAGAACATGTATGTTTGAAGGGCTTGATAGTTATCATATAAACTATTTTCGTCACTAAATTCAAATACATAAAGAGGGTGCTGTGCATGTATAAGTGGCAATTATATGTATCAATTTGAGAGCCATTTCACGATCATAAAAGCAAGGTAAACAGTCCTGCTACAGTGTTATAAACATGTCATTTTGTCATTTATTATGCTATGATAGTACAAGGCAAATTTGAGTAACAGTTCTACACAGATTGAATTTGTGTTTCTAGTCATAGGGTTTTTATAGTGCTTGTCTGCATTCATATTTTTGCAGTGTAATCTCCTTGCGAGGCTTTGACTTACTCATGAGGCATAGAAACCATCGTTAATTGGCGGCCTGCAAGGGAAGTGAAGTTGCTCATGTGAAACGCTGCAGATTCCATCTGATGAAGTTCTATGACTGACCTTGAAGTTAAAGCCTTCACTTCAGTCTGCAGGTGAACGAGGTATAAATAACTACTTCAGTAAAGTAAATAGAGTTATTTTTTCTGACCACTGATGAAAATTGGCAATTTAATAGACGACGGCAAAAAAAATTGCTATCAAACACTACATACTACCTACTTAGATAAAATTTATGGTCTAACAAAAACACTCAAATTTGCTTTGTGAGCCAATGACACCCAGAAAAATTGTGCATGGCGAACAATAACAAGCATCACATGCAAAATATGTATCAATTTCATACCAGGTTATCCAAGGGGTATTGATATTTTGAGAGACTGATAATTAGATGGTAATAATAATAATATAAATATGGTATACTGATGAAATGTAACCATACCCTAATCTCTCAGAAAAACATCTTCAAAAAATGGGTTTCCAGCCTTTATGCCTCACACATTGGAAACTATACTCTTCCAAGTTTTTCTACATTGATTTGTAAAACAGGTATTTTCCACAGACTTTTTAACTTTTCCAGCCAGAGCAGACCCTTTGAACCAGTAGCACTTATGTGGTCATGGACTTCAACTGAACTGATTGTGGCTCAGGATCAATTAAAGCCTTTGCATCATAGAATGTTACCTTGAAATGACATGTCACAGAGAACTTTGCTAGGTACCTTAAAGCGATAGTAGACCAACAGCATCATGTTGATAGTTATTCAAAGTGAGGTCTACTCAATACCAAACTTGGTTACAGAATACAATTTCCTTGACTGAGTGATTCTTACTTCAAAAAAACATATCACCTAATTGGTAGGGCTGTCAAGTAGTTCATTGATTCAAATGTGTGTAGCAAGAAAGTTCTGCAAATCACACATGATCAGAGAAGCAAATTTGACATTGTATAACCATTTTTGAAACAGGCACCTACAAACATCAAAATGCAATAAAGCAATGTCTGTAAATACACTTGTGCTCATTAGTTATAAAGCGGGTTCTATCCTTAAGACCTTGGACGTTGAAGCCTTCACATTCAGTATATATACATAGGCATCTTCAATCTACATATGTATTAAAAAAATAAGAACAATTCTCTGATACCAGATTGCTTGATAAAGTATTTTAAGGTGCCTGCAAAGTGTAAGAACACCACTGATTGTTCAGGAAAAGAAATATTCAAAGCAGGATTTGCATGCCAAAATGGATTCAATTTGCACAACAGATTTCTCTTAAATTGCACTATCTACACTATATATTACCTCTTAGTGTGATCTACTTATCTCTCGCTGCAAACACTTAATCTGTGGACATTCACATCCAGCTCTATGTGATTTGGCTCCAGCTTTTCTGTGCAATGTGACTTGACAATATAAGGAACCTCACTTTTCTGCAGTATTTCTTGAAACTTAACACCTTCAAACCCTCTGTTCTTGAAAATTTACATTGTTATGGTACACCATTAAGTACTGCTTTAATGAGATATGACATTAAAAGTCTTACAGAGTAAATTGCCAGATTTGTCACTACTGGTATCAGGAGTCTCAACTTAAAAGATTACAAGGAAATCACCCAACACTACCACCCAAAGCTATCAATTTTAGAAAAGAATTTTAATCCCACACTACCCCCATGTCTTGGTGAGCAACTGCAACATGCACACAACTATCAGGTTCCTCCCATGTTGAACATACTCATCTGTTGTAACTGTTTCAAAAGCTGTTGTCTTCAACTATAAATGCACTTGTAACTAAAGTTGTTCATCAATGACCATTTCCACAGTACAGAGATTTGTGGTTTTTCAAAATGATTCTAGATCTGTATTGAAGCAAAAATTAAGAGAGCACTGCTAGCTATGTAGGCAAAAGCTACTTTGTGATCGCACAAAAATGCAACCACACAAGAACAAAAGCTCACTGGAAGACCACAAAAAATGTTCATCTAGAGTCTACTAATGAGTAAGAACTATTTCTACTTCAGAATCTTTGCTGCATATAACCAGCTTACAAAAAACTCCTCATCCTATTAGAATCGCCAACACAGGATCACCCTCCACAAAAGCTAGAGCATAATGGCAATCCCCATCACATGCTGCAGCTTACTTCCCAACTTTGTAATCAAGTTGTAGATCAAAGCTGGACTGTTAGTGCTTTATACATAGCATTTACCTTCTGCAAATCTTAATTACTGAAATTTAGAGTCTTAACACTTAACAAATATGCATCCTGGCACACTAATTATCATACAATTCAAAGTCATAATGAAACTTAAATATAAATTAACTGGCAATGAATATCTACTTCCAAGATCTTACAAGGATGCATAGAGACAATAAAATCAGTTAACTTTAATGCCTCTGCTGCCTGGTACAAAATACCTAACAAACACACAAACTGAAACAGTTTGACTTTTGAAGTGTACTTAGTTGGACACATATGGACATCTACAGCCATCTGGATGGGCAAGGGCAGTGTTCCTAGCAGAAAATCACTTAAATCTTGTTACTTTAGTAATATTTTTGGTCAGGGAACCACACTAGCCTAGTTTAACTAAGTTTATTAGCAAACAATCTTTTTCACAAGACCTGAACTGCCAGTTTGTTACTTGGGGGTCTTGAAGGGAAAATATGGACTTTTACAATGTTAACATAGCACCATGAAGACAACAGGATAATATAGCACTTGGATAAGAAATGTAAATACTAAATAGAAATGTTGTTACGGAATCACTATGAGGAACACAACTTCATTCATTTTGGATTATTCTCAGATCAGTCTCATATCAAGTCAAATGTACAATGTCAATATAATAATTTGACTCTCCATCACATACTAGTTCATGAATAGAAGCTAATGCAATGTATTTTACTATATCTATACAAAAAACATCAGAGACAAATTCTGAATTTATAGAAAATAAATTTTAATTCCACATTAATGTTTGATGCTTTTCACTGAAAACAGTACAACATTAAACTTATACTCCAAGCCTTACTAAGTAAATATACTTTACATTTTAAATTATGAACCTTATTACCATTATAGCAATAGATAATGCAGGTGTATATTTGACTCTACTAATAAAAATAAAAACTCACACTAAAACGTTTCAACAAAGCATAACAGTAAAGAAAGTAAGCACTAGAAATTGACTATATACTAACTTTACCAAGCTTTTGATGCAACGCACATCATCTTCACGAATGTTTTACACAAATGTTGGGTTTTTACCACTATGCTCTACACTAAAAAACATGAAAAATGTAACCCCTTCCTAATACTATCTGTAAATTGTAGGTGCAACCTGATGAAAGGCTGTATTTTGCAGAGGTACTGTTCATCGCATAAATAAAGCATGCAATAGTTATATAACTGTTTACAATAAATGTGCCATTCCTATGCAATGGAACTAAACTTAAAATTATGAACTAAATAATAGTTAAAATTTTCACAAGGGTTAAGTTAAAGGAGCTACTTTTTATCATATGTTATGATGCAAAAAAAGAAAGGATTTTAGATCAGCATAACATCATCTTATCATTACACCTATGTATAATATAAATTCAAATTTTTCTTTCTGTTCAAAGTTCATCCTTACCTTACTTTTTAATCCTTCATGCTTAAAAACAGAAGTTATTTCCTGTACACAATTGTACATGACAGAAATGTGTATAATCTTTGACAGTGCAAGTTTTCTTCTTCCACAATTTCTAACATGAAAGTCTGTTAATTGCATGTGGTATGTTAACGATCTGCAGCACTGCCTATTCAAAAGTGTAGGCTTAAACTATCAAGCTTCTCCAATTACCTTTCTAATTTACCTTCTCTTTCCTAATGCCCGTGCTCCCACAGTTAACTGTTTTGGGGAATCAGGATATTACACCATGGACTCCTGTTGAAAGGGGCTAGGGTGGAACCCATGCACATTGCACCTACTACAACATAGAGCACTTTAATATCCAACACCCTTCCCAACATCTACAATGGTCCCTCCTGGGTTCTAAACCTGGCCCTCAGGAACTGCAGGCAAAGAATTTACCCCTTACACCATGATAGTGAAATTCGACATGCCTAGATGCTAGGCTTACTAGCTCATTTATCTTACTTTTCTATCCTGGGAGGAAAAGCAGTGAAAGAGAGGTCTAGGAAGTGTCAGGGAAAGGGAGAAGCCAAACTCAGACAATGGCAGACCCTCACCTCTAGAATACACATGTGCAAAATCATCCACATGTTCATCAATACACCTACCATTTAAAATGCTTATATAGTAGATTCTGTTGTAGCTAGTACTGCTACCACACAAAATGAAAGTGTCTCATATTCACTAGAAATTGAAGTAGAAGTGACTGGCTTATCCACATCATGTCACAGAATACAGTACAACTGGACTGGTGATAGACTGAATAATTTAGCTTGGGCATTTCGAAATCAGTAAAATGTTTTTACCAGGAGATAATAATGATTTAATCAATGTCATAGTAACTACCAAAAACAAATTCTACAATCCACATTTAACTAAACCATTTTGAGCAGGTTTAAAATATTTAAAGTATATATCTGACCATTCAACAATTACGCTTCTCAGTTTTTGAATGTCTATAAAAGAGAATTGAAGATAAGAAGGAAGAGACCAAAGGAATATATTGGTAAGCACAATCATCTAGGGCAGGTAGTACCAGGGAAAACTGTCCACCACAGAAGTAGCAAGAATATGTCTACCACAAAAAATGTAAAGAAAAATAAAATCTATCAGAGCCAGTGTCTAGAAGAACTTGCAAGGATAACACGTTGATATTAACCAACATTTTGACATATTCCTACGGGGAATTATCTGCAGCTGAAGAGAAAGTCTGCCCTTTAAACTGTGTTTATATTCTACAATTCAGACACCTTTTCTATTTCCATAGCTAAGAACTTTGTTTTTACTTCACATGATGGTTGTGCATGACTTAAACAATACATCAGGGAACTCTCCTTATGTATTACAAAAATAGCATCAGCAATAAACAGTGGCTTTCAAACAATACAACCTTTTGTTTTAAAAAGCAACTTACATGGAACATTTTCTGGAGTCTCGCAGCCAAGCTGCCTTTTCCCATCTTGATAGATCTTGCCTAAACCCAAACCTTGCTACAATGGACTGTTGATATAACTTAAAAATACCTTTAGTAAGGCAAAAGCAGTTAACCCTCTGCTGTTAACACAGGAGTTATACAACCTCAGAAGAGAATATGATGAGATTAAGCTACTGGAAACCATATAATATTTTTTATATATCATAATTTTGGTAAACTCTGAAATGCACTCAAATGATAAGTAGGTCTTTATCTTGTTTACTATTGACAAAACAAAGTTGGTATAGGACTCAGGGGATTTCCTTAGTAGAGTAGGTCTTTAACATCAAAAATATCTTTTTGCAAGACGAAATCGTAACTTAAATTGATCTAAATGCTGTACTTTCTTTCAACTGGGCAGGCTGAGTGGTTTGTTGTCCATGATAAATTGCTATGTCGCCTGCGTGAACCTGAATTTTGGCATGGCTACTTTCAGTTTGTTTGTTTCCTGTTGAGTCTGTTATGGTTTCTTCAACTGGTTCGCACTTGTAGGTTCCAAACTCTTGTTTGGCATACGAACAGTAACTAAACAACAAGGAGACTGAAAACACGTGTTTTACATCAGGGAGGGAACCCGTCGACGGAAAGAAGGTACTAACATCCAATTACCCAGCATCAATCCGTTGTAACTGGCAGAATTTATTTCTTATTCCAAATCGGTGGTGTGGCTAATGCAGTAATAATACGAGGAGCCAAAAGTTTTGTGCATACACGAAGCGCTAAACTAATGCGAGAGCAACAAACACCATGGAAACGAAAAACAGGGGTAAACAAGTGCGATAGCCTAAAAACCTGCTAATGAAATAGAGCTTTTCTCAACACAACAAATCATATATATTGAAAGTATCGCCACATCAGCCTGCTAAGTTTCTAAACTGGTTATATAGTTAGAAAGATGCTCCTTAAAATCTCGTACAGCAATGACAATCTAGTTCTTCCAACTTTAAAGACACTTCATTTACATGCTTTTATGCCTTTTCTCCACGGTAAATAAGCTCCATCAAAAGTTTCCTATCTGCATACTCGTTTTCTTTCCAATCAAAAAATAATAAAGCGATGTTGCACATCCAGTTATAGCTTCTTTTTCATAATAGTATATAATAAAATATGGTTACACATGATCACGTACACTAAAGACATTTGGATATAAACTTTACCAAAATCAGGAGACAAAAGACTCGTGCTGGTATGCCTAACACTGTGTCCACACTACCAGACGTGTTATAAGTTCCAGACAGTAGCAATTTGCAAGGACGACTTCTTAATCTTCTTATTTAAGTCACTGACAAACCAATAACACCACACAGCTTTCGAACCATGACCATACCATAGACGAAGCCTCGTTATAAGTGATATATATAAATATATATATAGATATATCTCATTAGATACAAATACTTACCAAGATAGCTTCCTTAATATTTCTTTTGATATCCTCTATTTTTTCTTTCTTTTCCCTGATATAAACAAAAAAAGTAGTCTATAACAAAAAAATCTTAATCATTTAAATATATAAAAATATATGTAGGTATTATTCTTCATTCGCTGTATTACTGCACCCTCTTCATAAATGGAACATATAAATATATCTTGTGATCTTGCAGCATGCAGATCTTTTCTCATGCATATTACTACTGGTATCTGAACATGAAATGGCAATATGTTTCATGTAATACACTTCTTCGTAAGCCATTTTTGAAGTTATGGATAGGGTAGTTGAACGGAACGCAGCCCACCATTTCACTCAAAGATACTACAAAATGGCCTCTGTCTTGACAGATAATGTTGTTCCATTGCATCAACACATTGAACACTCTTGCCTACCAATTCTAATCTCTTGTAATTCAAATACGACTCTTTGGATAGAGCGTTCGAGTGCAAGATTTCGCCAGGGCGTCCATCAATAAGCATACTGTCATCGCACACACTGAAACGCCATTTTGCCACAGATAAATCATGTTGACGTTTCAATCGAAAGCAAAGGCTGTTCCAACCTGCACAAGCCATGGCTGAATCAATCAGCTCAATGAGAACACTTCCTATCATGGCAATTGCAGTAGAAATAAATCAAACCAATAGACGAATGATCCATAACTTTTGAGATGACTTGCTCTCCGCCATAAGTGAAAACTCGAGTCAAAATAGCCAAGAAAATACAAACAGCTTGCTCTCAAATGGTGTACAATTGAGCGAAGGGACATTTTGTCAGAACGTGGTGGTGTAGAGCATTGGCGACAATTGCTGACATTTAAACTTCACGAATGAAGACCTGGCCTCCTCAAAAACTTGCTGAAGATGAGTCAGACAAGCATGATTTATTTATATGCAGGATAACCTCTGTGCCAACAACAATGGATGTTTTAGTGTACAAGGCTCAGTCAAGTTCTAGCAATTCGATGTTTAATCGCTCGGACTCGAATTACTATGCAAAAATTTACCAACATCACGACGTATGCCTGTTTATATGGTGTCAAAAACATGTCTCGAACACCCTGCAAATATTATCAATTCGTGTACAAAACAAAATGTCCACACTTACTGATCGTTAAAGCCATCGACATGTAAAATTTTCATCTGTTTGACAATTGTAGATTTGCCACTTTCACCAGCACCTTAGCAGCGAAAAAAGAAAATATCCTCAGTAACCTCCCGAATACTCCTGTCGTAAACATGATGTAGCCTTAGTATGGAAAACTTACCATCGACCGAGAGTGCAGAAGAACGACTACAACTTTACAACATAAATGCTACATCAATTACCGAGCAAGAGCAGACGATGTGTTGCTCTGTACGCAATTTTATCCTGTTTCAGTTCTTGATCAATTCTTTTGCTCCGCTTCTTGGCATCATCTCCACCAGAACTACTAAAACACCCCATCGCACCGAGAAGGGCGAATTTCGAGGAAAAAATCCTCTCCACTAGTATGAGAGAAACTTAATATCGTTCTAGTAAGCTACAGATAAACCAAGAATAAACTGTTGAGTATTAATTCTGCAAACTCCTTCGGAACATTTTCACTTCGCTTTACGGCAGCCTGAATTGAGCAAGTGAAGAAACAGGGCAATATCAACCAGCCGGCCTCTGTTGGTTCGCTTCTACGCATGTGCAAGGGTGCGGCGATTCGACGTAGAATTGTGGGATAGATCAGATGTCAGTTGCTTTACTGCAGCTTAATCAATTATTTATATAAATCTCTATTTTGTACTGCAAAATAAACCCGGTAAATATTGGAAACCATTGGTAACCTGGCATAGCTTATGACTTCAGAACAGCGAATGGCCCACCCCATCGGAATTCCCTGTACCGTGAAGAGACGACAGTCAGTAGCTCGGGCGATACGCAATGGATCCTTTGCAACTCTTGGAGACCAGAATTGACCTCGAAAATAGGAAAGTTGACACATGGGGGCTTGGGATGAAGAGCACACAAACTGAATGACATATTTAAAGTTCAATAACTTCTTTAATGTAAAATGTGTATATTATACAGTTTATCAAGATAGCTTTACAAAGTGGTCCAATAAAAGAGAGATACATATATTGTTTAGGGCTTATTTGGCTGAGATGAGGCAGCTACAAACGTGAGATCCTATTTTATGAAGAATGGATTCAGTTAATAGTCTCTTTTGACGCAAAGGTTATCCGTAATATGGCTGTAAATCCTCTCGTTAGATCAAAGGGCTGCATGACGTCCTTTCTTTTTTACCTCTCTTTGTAATTCCCCAGCTTGCAATCAATTTCTCTCCTACATACATACCAATTGCCCAGGTCTGAAAGGACCACTGATAGAGCCAGCTATATATTGTTGGAGTCTTAATGTCAACTATTTTGTCTCAGCCTGAGTACAATCTGAAAATTGCTTTGTTTTGATCGTAAATTCCTTGACTGCACCTCGGACTAGTAGTTAGCCTAAAATACGACAAAATGTTTTCCCGTCATGAGAATTCAACACCTTACAGTTTCATTGGAGATTTCTCGGTATTTTACTTCAGGGATTTAGGCCTACTCACTTCCTTAGAGTTGAAGTGACACCAATCGTCAGAATGGGAAATACTTAAAAGCAGTAACAACAAAATAGACTATAATTTAATTTCCACTATAATGTGGAAGTATAGCAAATATAGTTTATTTACATTTAAAAAGTATAGTATATTTCAATGTTTAAATAAAATAGGTAGTGTTAGTCTATATTTAAACAGAATAATACTTTCTTCTTCAGTCTTCACAAGGCCTCAAGCAGACTTTGGCTTGAAAGCCAAGGTGCAAGGTTCTTGAAAAGCGAGAAATTATGACCTCTGGGAAAATATCTAATTCAAATTGATTCCAAGGGAAACTCAAAATTTAGGACGCAAGGCTCTCCATACTTTTAAACCTTTCCCCTCTATTCTTCTACTTTGTACATGCACATCTCCAAATCACTCTCGATTACAAAAATTAAGGAATCCTCTTTTATACATCAAATCTGGTATATTGTACATGACGGTATTAACAGAGAATTTCGACATTGTAGCAAAATATTACCACATTGTAACAAATTTTAGAATCTGTCCATACTATGCCTAATTTACTATGTCCGGCAAAATCTCTTGAAAAATCTTCAACCTTCTGCCGCCCTTGAGCAGAGATACTCAAAGTTCTATTTGAACTTAAGGAGTTCAAAAGGAAGTTTCTATTCGCACTAGCCCGGTTTTTCAATCACTCGGCCATTAAACGACTTCTATGGACTGATATTCTTCTTCTGATGGTTATTGTTCATGGTAGTTTGACTCGAATCGTCAGGTGATGCGATCTCCTCTAAACTGACTTCCATTGGGTACACCTACCATGTGGGGCGTCGTAAAGTCGATCCATTTAAAATGAAACTTACAACTCGCATGAAATTATCATGCCCAGGGTATAGTTTGATGATTTTCCGCAATTTCCAAAGCTCTCGATCTGCTTCCCTCGTCCTGGGAATCACACTAACAATGTCACCTACTCGAGGCTCTTGTCATGTGCTTGCACAGACTTAGTGATGCCAGAAGCGGATCTACATCAAATGTTCGTCGCACCATCTTTTATACAGGCACTCTAAAATATATCTTTATATCTTCTAATTATAAAAACAGGATCAAAACTCAGTTTTTCAGTATAATTATAACGTTCTGATAAAATATCAATCGGTCTTAAAGGACTAATTTCATCTCTGTTATCTTATAAATAGGTTATTGGTCTCTTGTTAACAACTGTCTTGATCATATCGGTTGCAAATCTTTTAAAGAAACCGTTCTCGTCCAAGAACACACTTTAACGAACATTTTCTCGATCTAATTAAACGTACCCCAAAACTGAGGTGAATATTCATGGATAAACTGCCAATTTGCTATATGGGCTAAAGACTCCTTATCTCCTTGAGATGTCCTCGAATTATCCGACATGATAATGCTTGTAATAATTCTTCCCAAACACCAGTAAAAATGTCACAAGTGACAAGTCTTTGCATAACTCGAAATGAGTAGCTCGAATTGTAGTACATGTGAACAATATAATAAAGGACTTACTCCCGTCACGTGAATAAAAGGGAACGGCGTTATCACACCCTGTGATCTCAAAAGGCGTAGCCTCATTAATCCGAAGTTTAGGTTAAAAACCCTTCCCTATGCAAATAAGAAGTAGCTCCATGTAGCTTGGTTGACTTCATAATTTGCCGACCTCTCACGATCCAGTAAGACCTTCATAATTCCAGGAAAATAGTAGTAACTCCTGTATGTTACAATTTATGATGATTATGCATAATAATAAGCTTGGTGACGATAACCTCCACACATAAATTACGTCAATTTCGACTCTCTGATATCGCCTTTGTTCTGCAGACAATTTAACTCATCCCAATGCGGAGGGAAAGTGTGACGTCACGATTTTCAAAATGTTTGAATTATGGAAAAATACTCAATATTTATGTAGCCCTATCAGCAAGAACGTCAATTGCCAAAATTGAGAGTCTTGCCTTTTCCCAACACCGAGGTACCAGGTTCAAAGATTTAAATCTCTCTAACCAAAAACCTTGTTATTTTATGCTGGATCCTAACGTTAGGATCCAAGGAAAATTAACAGAGTTTTGACCAGAGATGTTTTAAATTCGAATGCCTCTAGTTGAAACATTATATACATTACAGGTCCCGTTATTTGAGAAACAGCCCATTCTAGGGTTGTCTTCAAGTATCTGGAGTCAACTCGTCCAATTTCCAAAACCTTTGATTACTGACGTCATCACTTTTCCTCCGCATAATCATTGCATTGTGCTAATCCTATAAGAAATTTCTTCGATTCTAAGATCTCCTCGGAACGTAAAAGCCCAGAATAATTAGCACATCCTTTATAATGTGGCACTGCTCTCCTCACGCAAGCATAAACACGGAAAGTCTTCCTCAATTAAGAATAAAAAGATACATAAAAACCATTTCCCAAATTAGTCACAGGATTTGTACTAAACTTTAATGCTGCAGAAGTTAATCATTCCTCTAATGGACAATCCTTGGTCGTAAAGTCCTTGATTCACGTCTCCAGAGCTGCTGAATTTGCGGTATCAGGGCAATGTCTACATTGTGACTGTGATGTAAGCGATTCAATCTCTTTAACTCGAGTTCTTACAAACTGCTTATACCTAGAATTTTCACTTTCAATCCAACAAAAAGCAATAGTTGAATTACACCAAAAAAATATAATATCGATAAATCCAGCGGCAAATTCCAAACATTTATTTAATAGTCGAGCTCATATGATATATCTCATGGACTCTAATCTTAGAAAGGTTAAAGCCTTCACTGGTGCAATACGACTTTCACTCATTACCAAAGAAGCAGTCGAATTTCCATAAGCACATGCTCCACAAATATCAACACAGCTCGTATAAGCTTTCTCGCTTGCTTTGGTAAACAAATGAACCACCGATTTGATAACTTCAGACTCAATTCCTTGCTAAAACAATATCGAGAAATATTAAAAATTTGAGCATATCTGAATCATTAACCAATTGATGAAAAAGCAATACTAACCCCCTTGGCAGTGGTTCATCCCAATCAAGCCCCATACTCCAGAGTTCTTAAATAAACAATTTGAAATTTAAAATGATTGGAGTGGCTTTGCCTAAAGGGTCAAACAATCGACTAGCAATCCCTAGGGCAACTTATAATCATTATCATCATCATCATCACCATCATCATCATCATCATCATTCTCGGTTTAACGTCTGGTTAACTATCATCGTGCTAGCATGGGTTGGACGTTGTATATTGATGGCTGCCTTCCAATATGGTCTAGACTGTGCAAGATCTAAACTCAAGTTCCTCCGCAATTTAATCTGTCCTTATTACCTCTTGTCATGTCTTTCTCGGTCTACCTCTGGGTTTTGCTCCAGGGACAATTAAGTCTCTATACTTTCTTAAGCAATTATCCTGCTCCTTTCTCTCCAGATGACCCAAGCAACTTAACCCCCTGATCTGAATAGCATCTTTGATGCTATGAATACCTAGTCTGCCTCTGAAGTCATCTGAACTTTTTCTGTCTCTTAGGCTAGTGTTACACATCCACAAAAGCCATTCTCATATCATTCCTTTCCAAACGATCATTGTCTGCTTCACTGCCCATGTCACTCTTTTTGTTAAACCAGTTGAAATGAATTTATTTATAAAACTGAATCCAAGTGAATCGCATTTAAAATGCAAAGGAACATTGAAATTTGACACTTTCTGAAGGCCCCAACTCTTCTCCTCAAATTTTGGGCTAGTGATATGCGTAGTTTATTAGATTTGTTGATCCACTTTCTTAAATTCATACCTGCTGCTTCCATGATCTTCTTCGATTTCAAAATTTTCTCCGCTACCTCTTTAGGACGATTACCAAGGAACAAACCTTACTTCAACATCAACATAAAAACCTTGTTTTAGTTCCTGAACATTAGCTGTGTCTTCCTGCTGATCTAGATGGCACTGAATTTTAGCATTTTAATAAAAATGGTGCGTATCTAATACCAAGAAACTCTTGTATAACGATAATTTTCCCTATTCCAAAGAAACCTGAATACGCCCTTGTCCTTTGGATTAATACCAACCTGAAGGAATGCCTGAATGTCACCACTAGATTGTATAGTGCCTTGTCTAGCTCATATCAAAATATCAACTAGTAAGAAATGGTCCCTTTCATGATTGATCATTCAGTGAACTTGAACTGTTACAGCTACAGCTGGCGTGGTGTGCACTTTGGTCGCAAGACTTGCTGGTTTAACGAATGGTCTGAGTTGGAGATAAGACATACCCTTTGCATTTTTATCATTAAGAACTTTCTCGATGCGCTCCAGAGATTAGTTCTCCTTTAAAGCATCTGTGTAGGCCGTCCAAAGTTAGTTACAAAAGATTCTTACGTAACTTTTTCTCAAGTGTCACAAGCCTGTTATTAGCTATGTCAAAATTGTTCTCAACAGTTTCAGATGTTTTCTCCCATAGCAGGCCAACTTCATACCTTTCCTTTATTAATTTTGTATCTTTTTGAAAGTCTACTAACAGACCGTATCTTTATTATGCCATCCATGATGCCTAGGCTTTCCAATCCCCAGAACGATTGTAGGCCTGATCCCACAGAAAATGCTGTGGAGTTCTGACAAGAACCCCCAAGCCTATCAATCACAGGAGACAATATTCAACCAAACGTATTTTTCTGTGCAACAATTCCATGTCCAGTGCGATATATTTTACTCAAGAGTACATTTCAATATACATCGGATCCAAAGAATATATCAATACCTACTATAGTTTGACTATTGTCCTGTCCGCAACTAATTTAACCTGAATTCTCCACAATTTCTACAATTAGCGTCCGAACGGCATGCTTTAGCTATATGTCTTGACGGCTTCAAAAAAAGATGATATCCTCGAGCTCCCTTTACCTTGTCTCGCCATGTAGCTACGTCAATGCTACCAAAATTGAAGCAGTCCTGAGGATTATGTGCCTCATGGCAGACAACACAATCAAGATACCATACAAATCAAAACCTTCCTTCTAAAGCTTGACTTGTTCCTGACTTTCAACCTCATGCTTTAGGAAGTCCCCTGGGCTCACCAAAAGTTGGTTACCAACTATTTAATCGGGGAACTGATACCGTTATTTTCAAAATTGTCAGCAGCAATTGATGATCGTTTCCACAATAAACGTATTTCCTTTGGCAAACATGATTGCACTATTGGATTTGATACAAAAGTATATCGATCGGATGCTACCCCCAAAGTTTTTAAGTCTTGTAACTGAATTTCCAGTCTATCGTATAAAACAGCTAACTGAATTTTCCCTTTTGTACCAAAAAGACTTCGAAGCACAAGCGAAAGTAATCCTCTAATTATCAAATCTGTTATAACATCTTCACGCCAAAATCTGTTCTTGAGTAACGCAATGGCCTTCTCATTGTTACTAGAAGTAAGCCGAAACCCAGAAATTACTTGCTTCGCCTTACCTATCAAGCTCTGCAACAGACACTGAATTTTGTCCCCATTATCAATATTCTCCTTCCGATGAACGTTATTGTCAAACGGACTTCTAAATTCCATTCAATCTCTGATGTCCCCTGAGAAAAGTCTCAGCTTCAATTGTGGTAATTTTCGTTGAAATCTATGACCGTTTACCGACTGTTTCGACCCAAAGCTTCAGTTGACTTTATTTCCACAACTTGTGGAGTGGTGTGTTGGCCTTCAGCTTTTACAAATTTTGATCTCCGAAGAAACACCTCTAACATTTCGATTTCTTTGTCCATTTTACCTACTTCAATGAGGAGAAATAACTCGTCTACCAAATTATTAAGTATATTTTAACGATCAATCACATCCTTGTACTCCAAGTCGATCAGTAACCTGTACTTTTATTCGTTCTCCAACATTTTCTCAATTTTGTTAGCGTTCCTTTTCACCCACAAAGTCGTAACATTTATTTTCCTCCTAAAAATCGTTATATCTCCACTGTTAGCCACCCTGATCACGGTACCAAATATTTAATATATTTTATTCATCCTAAATACCAAGATGAGCTCCAAATTTAGGACGCAAGACTCTCCATACTGTTTAACTTTTTTTCCTATTCTTTACTTCCTTAACTTCAAATGTCTCCTGCTTATCAAATCAAGACATCCTCTTTTATACATCATTAACAGAGAACTTTGACATTGTAGCAAAATGTCAACACGTTGCAAAAAATTTTGCAATCGGTCTAGACTATGATTTATTACTATATTAGGCAAACATTTAAGTCTCTTGAAAAATCCTCAACTACCTCACCTTTAGTAGAACCAATGACAGTCTCGATAACAAAATATATTTTACAGAAAATCAGAGCGATTCCGAATTGTAGTATTACATACGCCTGCAATGATTGTTGAAGTGGAGAAAACTTCAACTTTTCCGTGAATTTTACACTACCTATGACCACTCAGAGAAGCCTTTTTTATGTTCTAGATGGGTAAATTCCACATGCCATACAAGAGCTAAAGTTTTTGGATGATGACGTTTTACACTCCCTACGAGGGCTCAGATAAAGACTAAGTTTTGGGTGGGTGGATTTTACGCCCCCTTATCAAATTTACCATCCTATCTGTAATCTAGGGTGGTATTTGACTGAAACGAGTGGGACATTCCTGAGATTTCAGGGCTTACCGATAACAATTTGCAACTGCGGAAAGTTACTGTTAGATAGCAAGCTGATCTCCGAGTCTCGTATATCCGACGGATAGACAACTTGCTCCTATCAGCTGCTAGTATAAGTGGGTAAATAGTTCTGTTCTTAAAGTTCTAGCACTGATTCCTATATCCTCAAGATAGTTCACTGCTGATTTCTGCAAGACAAATTGGTTGAATACTGCGTTGCGCCGTGTATCCCTCACTTTTCTACTTGTTTAATGGTCTTCTTTGCAAAGACAAGTGTTACTAGTAGTTAAGATAACCGGAAGTGATTTAGCTTTAGTTCCCTTTTCTCAACATGTAAAAGAAATGTGTCAATAATAACATATGAGAACTTTGATGATTCAGATAGCTATTGTTTATCTTACCTTGCTTTCCTCTCGTGGGTTCCCGCAGTACTAGGTGGTGAGCAATGTCCTCCTCGTTTCTCAAACAGTGACCTGCTATCAGAAGTCTCTATCCCTAACCATCTCTGATAGTTTTGGGAGGTCTTTGCACTGCTGCTGACTGGTACGCTTCTGCTTCCACGAGACATGCAGCACTATGCGCAACATACGGGTGTAACAACCTTCCATTCTCTTCTCCAATGTCTTGTTGATTGTCCATGTCTGGCATCCACATAGTAGCACTGATTCAACTGTCACCTTGATTATTCTTATTTTCATTTTCCTACCAACTTTAGATTTCCAAATTTTTTTTGTTTTGTGGCATGCAGATCATGCGAGCGCTTTTCGGATCTCAAAGTCGTTCTCCAATCTTTCCATCCAAGACCCGAGGTACGTAAAATTGGCACTCAGTGTCTTAGAGCACACTCTAGGAAAATATCATGAAAAGAAGATGGGTAATAGATATTTTGGCCGCAAGCAATGCAAATAATGGATTTTTAACCCCCCCCCCCCCCCCCCCCCCCCCCCCCCCCCCCCCCCCCCCCCCCCCCCCCCCGCCATCGCCCCCCCCCCCCCTCACAGTGTGATCCCGGCCTCGGGGCTGCCACCAGGTGAGGGCGC
>JAAAKL020004239.1:0-21375 GCA_010016065.2 Carybdea cf. marsupialis auct. non (Linnaeus, 1758) | reverse complement strand
TCTGCTTTCTACCATAAAGGTCAGTGCTCCACTGCTTGTAAAGAGAACAACAACATTTGCGGATGAACAAGATGAAGATGAATGTGGCTGGAGACTTACTAACTTCAAGAAAGGAACTCGTTAAGCAAGGTACTTTCTCAGAAGAGTAATGCATGAAATGTTATACATTGCATATTTTAAATACTAAATGCTTTTAATCAAATTTATCTTATTCAGACAGTTTTTAAACGTTTTTCAGGTTTTTAAGTCTGTCACAGACACATTTAACATCAAATAATTTTAAGTTGACTAATTGAGTTCTACATTGTATGTGTGAAATTTTGTCCAGTTTATGCTAGGATACCTTAACACTACACATCAATAGGTTTGCCATTTGGTCAAATTTTATCAAGCTCAGTTTCTCCTCATTGAAAACTATTTTGCTGTATATTCTTTTTTAAAGGCAAATAAGACAAATGTATGTTAATTAGTGACCAATAGCGCTAAAATACTTGGAATGCATAGTGATATGATCCACATGCTTGTATCTAGCTCTAAATATTCATATCAATACACAATCTACAAATGAAACAGATCATAGCACCTAGCTTAGTTTGATGTCATTCAACATTTATCACTCAATATCAGGGTCCCTTCAACTTCACTATTGGTTACTAGTCCCTTATGAGCTGCAAACATCTTTCAAAATTGGCATTACAGGAGGCAGATGGTTTAGCCTTGGTAAACCAAAACAATTTAGGGGCTCTTCTAACTTCCCCCCTATTCCAAATACTGTAAAAGTTAGGCATAAAGACTAAATTACCTTAATTATATTCCTATGGAGGTTTTTGGGAAGCATTTACCAACCATCTTCAGAAATACATTGGATAGATTTATTTCAAAGTTTCATCAAGCGATAGCACCCACTAAGACATGCGTAAGAACTGGCTAGCATAACCTTTTAGTAACATAAGGTATAGGCCAACTGGGTTATTAAAGTACACTGATGATATTGATGCCGTTTTAACCACATGCAGTCTCCTTTACAGGGGCTTGGGCAATGCAAATGCACATGGGACTGGTTTCTGGTGCATACAGCAGATGCCCTTCCTAACATCAATAATGGCCTTTCCTAGACTTGAACCCACACCCTCCTGAACTGAAGGGAAGGAACTTATCCACTAGCCCATGGTATTCTTAGATACAATTAACTACACAACAACAACACTTCCTACCAAAAAATCCTTATCAAGAGAATAAACATTCTGAATGGGCCTTAACATGCCCAAATAGGAGTTCTTTGTTCCCTATAAATAAAAAGACAGACAGGATGGCTTTGTAATGGCATAGTCCAGTGGTTTATAACAATCACCAGTATGATATGGATAGTGGGACCTTGGGTAACTGCAGCAATTTGGTTTCCTATTTTTACCACTGGTTACCTAAAGCATACAACCATACTGAGAACAAAGCCAAGGTGCAGAAAACCACTATCATTTAAATCAGCCTGTGACATCATATCAAATGACTAGGTGTAAATTACAAACAAATTATTGACATATCACGGCAATGTACTGTTAGGGAACTAAGTAAAATGATAATAGGATACTGTGAACAATCTGAGATATCATACTAACAGAAAAATATGTTAAAAAGCATGTTGTGGAACATTTTATGTACCGCACAGGAATTGGGGAAAGGAAGAGAACAGGGTCATAGATGATCCTACAGTAGTAAACTTTGATGGGCAATCTTCATATATTGTTGAGAAGTTCTACTGTCTTGGTGAGAAATTCCATACAAAATGGGGTTGTAATATATGTCATATCACAGCAAGGATAAAGAATGGATGGAGTAAATTCAGGGACTTATTGCTGATGTTAAACACTACACAGCTGAAATTGGGAGCTAAAGCTACACTTAACCAGGCTTCCATATATAATGTTATCTTTTGTGGGGGCAGGACTTCACAAATCAAATAAGATTATGCTATCAGACAATAAAGAAATGACAAAAGGATGATACATTGTATATGTGGTACCCATCTAAGCACTAGGACAGCCATAAGTGGTTTAAGGATAGAATGCATTGCAATAGTACGAGGGAGTGAATGCAATGGAGTTAAAAAGATTGCAATGGTTTGGTCATTTGGAAAGAATCCTCTTCTTCCTCTTTGTGATTGTATACCTTCTGTTTCAAAATCAGTTTGTCAGTTGGAGCTCCTCCACAGAAAGAATGGAAGAAACTATTTCATCTAGTAAATGTGAGACACTTGACGTTCAAGGAAGGTTCATTCCATGGCAACAAAGGAAGACATGACATGAATTAATCTGAGGTTATCTAACTGAAAGGCAATTGAGTAAGTAATCAGTTAATGATAGGATAGCAAGGAACTTGGTCATTTAACACCATCTTACACCATAGAAAATAGACATTAACATGTATATGTGTATATACCAGCCATCAAAATACAAGTACAAATTTATATCAGTAAAACAAAGATTCAAATGTAATTAAAAACCAAAATGCTACCTTCTAATATAAAATCATTTACAATAGTTACCAAAAAAATTCAAAGAGCAAATAAAACACCTGTATTAAAAAACAGATGAGGCACCCTAGTATGCTAAAGATGGTTAGGTGAGCATTAATGAGGTCTGATGGGACCCTTTATAACAGTGATTTCATGGTAAATCCAAGTTTTTATAAGGAAATCAAGTTAATAGGAGGATTTACAGTAGATGAATGGCTTGCCTCTACTTTCAACAACTTTTAACAGTTCCATTCAATTTGTTCCTAAGTGATGATGATGATGATGATGATGATGATGATGACAATGATGATTTATAATAATGGTGATCATCATGATGATAATGATCAAAATGTTGATGATAAAGGTGAAGATGATGGCAATGATGGTGACTGCAAAGTACAAATTTAGAAGGAACATGCCAATGAATTATTAAAGATCTTGACCCATCCACAGTGGTTCATATACATTACACTCACACATGAGAAAGCAGCTCTTGCCAATGAAACCCCATCTCCAAAGATGTGTATGTGTTTAAAACCTTTGATTCTTTCATTTGTGTAATAGAGATGCTAATGATCTGATCAACTATTTTACCGAAATAAATATTGCTCATTTCCCCCAAAACACACCGTACTACAAAATATTGACATCCTTACAAGTCACAAGAGTAAGTTCACTCCCAAATCAAGGTGGTCATGCACCACCACTTCCACAATGCAAGTTTGCTGATTCTGATTCTAAGGATTGTTGATGATTACACTAATACACAATTTATAGATGGCCTTTGAGACACTTATCATAAAGTTACTTAATAGAGACATGTTATAAAAATTATTTCCTCTTTCTTAGTGGTAAAACAAGTTCATCATCCAGACTTCAAATAAACCATCACAGTCCATTTAACTAGTACGGTTGTCCATTTAACTAGTAAAGCATAACTGTGCCAATCTAAGATTATCAGACACAGGACAACAATTATGCAACACTTAACAAGGTTGGTCACAGGACTCAAGGCAGCCACTACCTCTTATCAACAGAAAGCTTGTGGTCAAATGGGAAACTTCGATAGCAAAAATAAACTATTCCCACTTTAATGAGTTCACAAACAATCTAGTTGGGGAGTCTGGTTACTTTATTTCCCCAGCACTATTACATACTAGTTGTTCACTAAGTCTACACGTTCTTTGCAAGTTTATCCTGCTTTTTACAAGTACCGCTTTCACGGTTTATCTTCATTACCGGTATGTCTCAAATGAAATGTAAGCGTTTAGTTAATCTTATGAAAGAAGCTATAATTGTCAATAAAGGTTTTCCAATATATGTATTATGATAGGTATTTCTATTTTTGTATACGTGAATATTCGGTACCGGCATGTTTTACGAAGTAAGCCTATATGTAGGCCTCAGTTGTAGGTAAATACGTATTTACATACATGTAGCTCTGTAGCTTAAGCATATGGAATCTTATGTATGAATATATGTATCATTTTGTACGTATTGTATGTAGGCATATATCCATACCACCTTTGTGTGCTACCATATGCAAATATATTGTTTATAAGGTTTGAAAATAGATCAAAATCGCAGTCTAATCCCTTGATGCTTACTTCAATTGTCAGTCTCGAACTATTCTCACGGAACCAATTCGCTTTTCGTCTCACGAGATATTGCTAAGGGCTGGGATAACAGCAAACGAGAGTGGTCGAACATATGGCCCATGTCTATTTAAATTTGATTATGAAAATGATTTTCATATTAATGCTACAACATAAAACCTGCATGACAAAATTGCTACATTCTTCGTTCCCCTTTAAAAAAGAAAATGTTACAAAAACGTTAAAAGGAGAGGAGTATTTGGTGTCCGAGCAAAAATGTAACGAATGTGGTAACTTACCTTGAGAAAACTGCTATGTTGAGTTGAAGCCTCACCGTTCTGATTAGTGCAGAGTCTGGCCTTCTTATTCGGTGGCGAGTGGTCACCCTCCCCTAATGTTGACATCAATAGGTTTCAACAATCAGGAAAAACGATGAGACAAAAAATGATGAGGGGAATTACCGAATGAACCGTGCCAATGATGTAAAATATCTCTCCTACTTCGCAACCTACTCAAACTCAGGATAGGATGACTGAAGCAAAAAATTGAGACGGCGGTGGAAAAGGCCTGGGGAGAGCAGGCTTACCATTTCCCGCCAAATATTTTCGATTCGCCTTACGAAAAATCTTCCGTGAACAGGTGCTGGTGACAGATCTTCTAATTCTACGTAACACTCCATAAACCCCCTATACTCACACCATTCTTCTTTCAAATACTTGCAGTCCTGGGGTGAGTACAACGTCAAGAGGGTCCTTGGTACTTACCTATCAATGTTGTAATGCTGTACCAAAAGCACGATATTATCCGGGTTGTATCAAATGTGTTATTTCTCTTGGTGGGGTGAATAACATGAAATTACCAAGTCCTACTTTATTGAATAGTGACTAAACATAGATGTTTCACATGCACTTGGACACCTAATATTCTGTAGCCTTTCGGTAGTTTAGCAAAAGCCCAACAATAGTACTTTTTATCAGGATTCTAGTGAAGTATAGGCCCTATACAAAAAAGAGGCCTGATTGCAAGGATCATCTTTGTTATTAAAAATGGGTTAGCTAAAGAACTGTATATACACTAGTGCAAAGTTAGCTTCTCTAGTCATCTGCAGATCAGGCTTACAAGAATCCTAGTTATGGAAGTTACTGCTGCCTATCTGCATGATACTACTGGTGCCTACTACATAGCAATGGAGCCCCCACAGAGCGTCTCCACCCATTTCTGGCTCCAGGTGTTGCTCGAGCCTAAGGCCACGTTTTCCATCAAGAATCCCGTCGTTCTTTTTCCTACATTTCTTGGCCATATCTTCTATTGAATAAATCTTTCAATCTTTCAAATCTATCTTGAATATTCTCCTCAGGTAATTACCCTGTAATACGTTGACAACCTTCTCGTCCTCTTATTCGTTTTCCATGTTTCACAACCATACATGGATACTTGGAGGACTAACACCTAGAAGAGTCCATTTGTCGTTTTTGTCCCAATTTGGGACCAAATGATGCTCTATCCTTTGACTAATATACTTTTTTAATGTGTTTCGTATCCCCACCCCACCTTGCTTACAAGCGGTGGCTCCTTAATAGAAGAATGTGTGCAAGCCATATAGGTCTTTGCTATTTATCTTCCTTGGATTTTGTTGCACCACATTGATGTTAGAGGTCTTAACTCTCACTGTATTGATTGTTAATTCCTTGCGAATTTCCTCCAACTGATTTAACTTTGTTTGCATACAATGCCTTATTGATGTCAGCATTGCTATATCTTCTTTAAAATCTCCATCATTTTACTTTGATTAAAAGAACTATCAAATACACTTCTATCTGTTCTTTACTATCCTTTTCGTGATGAAATCTATTGCCATAAGGAACAAGAAGCTCAATATATTGCAGTTGTGTCTTACGCCAGTCTTGATGTCAAACCTATAACTGTACTGTCCTCGTTAACGAGCTTTTCTAGCATTTAAAAGCATCTTGTGGTTAATAACAAGAACGCTTTCTCAAAGTCTATGAAATTTACTTGCAACGTATCGTGCATTTTATTTGTATTAGCAATTATTTTGCCTCTGCAAGAGTAATTCATATAACATAGTTCGTTATATTCGGTGACATTTTGACAAAGATCACATATCAACCGAACTGTAAAGTTAGTTCGTCCCACCCAGTGGCCACACTAACAAATTATCAAAATTGAAGAGCTCTTTATTTCCTTACTTTCTTGAGTACGATATAGTCGATATAAGATGTCTGCAATAGAGGATTTCATTCTAAACCAGACGACAGGAGAACCATGCAAAGCTGCAAACGTGAAAGCAGTGCCGATGCTTGGCAAAAGTACATAAACAACAAAGTGTGGCCCCTGAGCTATTGGTTTCCAAAGTTGACTGTTGCTCCATTTTCACGGATTGGTAGGGCTATCGTTGCCGTTACTATGATGGTACTAAATAGAAGCCATCATCTCCTCATCGAGATAATTATTTTTAAATGTAATTTCATTGAACAAAGACTTTCAATAGAGAAATAGCCCGGGTAGAATATTATATCAGTTACTTCGGTTTGAATCCCTTACTGACGCATGTGCTTCTATAAATACTAGTATGCAAATCCTCATAATTTCCCTTAAAGCCAATTCGGGAAACTTAGCAATTTTGTCCCTTCGGGACGTCACGTTCTTATCTCTTTCAATTACAAGTTAAGGTAGTAGAGACGAAATAATAAACGCAAAGGTCTCTGTTCGAAGCACTTGACTTTTTACCCCCTTTCGTTTGACCATGGAGCATAGAGGATGGACTACGGAGGATGGGCTATAGAGGATAGACTATGGAGGATGGAGGATGGATGGACTATGGAGGATGGATGGACTATGGAGGATGGATGGACGATGGATGGACTATGGAGGATGGATGGACTATGGAGGATGGACGATGGATGGTTACATGGAGGATGGACGATGGATGGTTACATGGAGGATGGACGATGGATGGAATATGGAGGATGGACGATGGATGGACTATGGACGATGGATGGACGATGGATGGACTATGGACGATGGATGGACTATGGACGATGGATGGACTATGGACGATGGACGACGGATGGTTACATGGAGGATGGACGATGGATGGTTACACGGAGGATGGACGATGAATGGACTATGGAGGATGGACGATGGATGGACTATGGAAGATGGATAGACTATGGAGGATGAAAGATGGACTACGGAGGATGGACTATGGAAGAAGGACTATAGAAGATGGAGTATGCAGGATGGGCTAGCGCGCATGAACTACGGAGGATGGGCTATGAAATAAAAGTAATCGAAGAAGGCAGCACTTTTCTGAAACCAACTAGATTACGTTCTGATTTAACACTTACTATTCTCACTACCTCTGGTCTCACCTGGGCGGCAAATTTATGGCGCTAGAATGGAATGGCTTCTGTTTGATGCCAGTAAAATAGAAGAACAGCAATCATTTTATGCTACTGCAGTTCTCGCAGGAGTTCATATATCGACAATTCTTGTCAAAGTCAGAGGAAGCTTTCCCAAGTTTGCTGTTCAAAAGAAAGAGCCCCAAAATATGTTAACGAAGTAGCAAAGGACAGCTGAAGAATTTGAAATGAACTGCTTTCAGCTTGTAGTGCTGAGCGATGTTGCAGTAGGAACCAATTTTATACGGTCTCAATACTGATGTAATCAACCGCCACTATGCATTTATCCCATCGAAGGATAGAGAGCGCTTCAGTGAGCAAGTAGACGAGTCTGGAGAGTAAGTAATCAGAAACTACACCAGGAAAGTTTTGGCTTTCCCTCTTCAGCTTACCTTGAACTAAGATTACCTATACTCTGAGTTACTTTGACATCCAGTAAAGGCAATAGACGGGAAATAAATATACGAATTATTCACAAAGTGTGAGATTGGCATGGCACTTACACCGAGTTGATAGCACGAATATTGCAAAAACATACATGGATACAGTCCTGCCCCTATTTTACATTGTACACAAAATAGATGATAGGCTACAGTAGTTTTCAAGAATTTTGGGTAGTTTCCTTTCTCGGTCTTGAGACTCCCATAATCAGAGGTGGTTTAGGTGTTTGATGTCTACGCCGTGAACCCCTTATCAACTAACAGGAATGTGGGCAGCCGTATTAAAGGTTGTGAAAAGGGTATGGTAAACTTTTTACGAAGCTATCTATCAGCGATGCAACTTATAGTATCAACAGACCTCGAGTATAATACGTAGTTTGGGGAATTCAAGTTGATGGGATTCGAAAGGCGACAGCTGAAACGATAAGATATATCTGATTGAGGGGGTAATTTGAGTTCTCTACTTGCATGATAATGAGTAACCTTGTTTTGGTGATCATGTATTATTTCGAGAGCACTTAAAACCATCTAGCTCGAACGAGCGTAAAGCCTGAAAGTCCTAACAACCACATAAGCACTCGATAAACGTAACGAAAACACCGCTCTTTGTAAATCCCAAAGCAAAACTAAAGATATCAATCGCCAAAAGAGCACAGTAACCACTTTATAGAATGCCAGAGGTTTGGTTACGGGCAATACAAACCATTTTTAAGAACTTGAACTACGCAGCACCAAGACGAAGTCAAATATAATGCAAACTCGACTTTTCAAGATTCTATTTCAAGAGAAAGCAGGCCAAGGCATGCGCACATCAGATTGCAAGAACTAGTCGTCACCTCATATTGTTGTATGCAGCGAACCAATTGATTACGTTTGAAAAAAGTTAAATTAAGGAATATACGGCGGGTATAAGTCAATAGGTCGCTAAGGTGCCTGACAGCTTTGTGAATATTACTAGCATACTGGAATATTGAAGTACGCAGACAAACAGCACATTTTATCGGCTAAGAAACCTTGGCATCTGCCGCTATCACCAAGGTCGTATGACCTGCCTACACTTGTCATATCATATTTGCATACAAATTCGGGTCTCATTAAAGAAGCCTCTCCAGCTGATAAATGGACAGAGATTACTCCCTGTCCATTTTCGGAAGAGCTTCAGACGGTATTGCAGTCACATCACAAGATCTCTTGGGGAAAACAATCTCCGATTATGCCCATGAACGGGATAGTCTGTTCCAGACTAGCCTTAACCAGTAACGAACGGAGATCTTGACGTCTGCAAGGTGGGGGCGGAGGTCGGCAGGGGTGCTCGGGGGTCAAAATCAAATCAGGGCTTTGTAAGACAAACAGATAATTCCTTAATAAACCTTGGCTTTCATATCGATAATGGAATTTGTGCCTGAACGATCGATGCTCGTACAGCAAAAAGACAAACGGTCTGCTGACACAACTCCATGTAGCCAGGTGAAATGGGAAAGGTAAGAAAAGAAAAGAAAAGAAAAAGAAATCGACGACGATGATGATAAACAGGAGAAGGGAAAAAAAGAAGGAAACGTACCTGAACATCAGGAACGAAAAGCAGATGAGATTACAAAAATGAGCAAACCAAGGACTATAAAATTTAAGAAGAAGAGGCAGCCTAAAATAAGGGGCAATAAAGGGAAGTAAAATGGGAAAGATAGGGTCAGTCAACGCATTGAAAATTAGTAAGGCGGAGACCACGAAGTCCTGTGTATACAAATACTGAGGGCAATATCCAGTTCATTTATCAGACTACGTATTACAAGAATCAGATCGAAGCCACATGAACAACCGGTAAGCCTACTTTGATACAGGAGGGTCACCTACCCTTAGTGACGACCCCTGTTGAATTAGCTGTAAAGACTGCGACGTAATATCATATATCGTATAAAAATTATCGACGAAATAGTATGGAACATCTTCAATGTTGTGACCACGACAATGATTACACCATTCACATGCAACAAAAATTTACGCTTCTAATTTAAAGTCAGCTTCTCGTAGTCCCCTCTAGAGTTTTCAAGAGACTCTGGCGTGACCTTGTGATTCGTTGAGGTCTTTCAAAATCTTCAAGTGTAATAAGATGATTGGATTCATTCTTAAAATGATCCACGATCTGTTTTGTTTCATTTTCAGGCACATTTGAGGTCGCAAATTTATTTAAGCGAGGAGAAAGTCGGCGGTAGTTATGTAAGTTCCGCTTCGTGTCACAAGGAGATTTTGTACCCCTTAATACTCTTATGTTTTTCAAGTTCGACGATCCCCGCTTTCGATATTCTGCCTCGACAGTCTGTGAGCTATTTAAATCTACATTTTCACTCTCTCTGCATAAGTCAAGGTCACTTCTTTCACCATTACTCTGCCCATTCGTCCATTTGCTCAGGCCACAATCCTCAACGGAGTCCTTGGGAATGTTTTCCGAGTCCTGTAGTACTTTTCCTGCAACGGGTGGTGTGACTATGTCCTTCACCACCTTTTCGCGAGCAGTTTCTGCTGCTAGTTTCTGACTACCTGACGCATCAAACGATTCGCTTCCAAGATACGTGCTATTGTTATTATCTCCTAAACCGTTTGATGAGCTATTGATGGTAACATCTGGATCCATCGAATCCTGCTTAGGGCTACTTCCTGTAGTGCCATTTACAAGAGGAAATTCTGTTTCAGTTTCCTTCGCAAATTCAATCACTGTTGAGACTTCTATTTCACTTTCACTCTCACATGCTACAGTAGACAATCTCTGCTGGGACCGCTCGGTACTAGAATCCTCCCCTATGGTATCATGGTCATCGGCGCTACTAAGTAAATCATCTGTGTACTGGGACTCGGAAGCCACATGCGTCTCTGCTTCCGTATCAGTAGCGCCGGACCCTGATTCCTGAGACGTGGCTGTAGTCATATTTTCGTCATCAATGTTCCCACCCAAACTAGATACAGACCTGCTTTCTTGTATCGAAATCGAAGAAACGGAAACTGAACTCGATTGTGCCACTGCAGCCGTTGTGAGTTCTACTGATGGGTCTTTCGGTAAAATGACTTTAACATTTGGCTTCTTTCTCTTCTTTGGTGGGTTATAGGTGTACCGAGAAGCCAGGCGCCTCCTCTTCTTCTTTTGAGGTGTAGTATTAGGGACGCCTGGGGTGGCAGTCCCTTTACCATCAAATGCTATAGGGTCTACAATACTGCCACTGTCTGATGATTCGCTCAGATCAAATCTACTTAACTTCACACTAAAATCTAAGAAAGATTTCCTCTTCGGGAGATCATAACTTCCGCTCTCCAACAGTTGCCTAAATCTACTCAGCTCTGACATTTCCTCTTTGTCGATGTCCTTAGCAGTATTAATTTCACTGGCATCAGTCCCAGTCAAGCATTCATACTCAGCCTTCGTTGTATAATGTGGAAATCCAAAAAATCGCATATATTGGTTCCCTGAGGCAACCCATTTCGAATTTTCTTCTGAGACTTCTTCTTTGGTCAGAATATCGTGCTGCTTGTAAAAGACTTCGTATGAAGATCGATGGAGTTCTCTTCGCACCTTTTCTCTCTTGACTATCATATAGCAAAGATTTCGTAGCTAAAAAGACACAACCAGAATGAAACAATAAAGTGAAGTTACATTTGATAAAACAAACAATCTGATGAAAAATAGGCAAATACATCAGCGACGCTTTTCTAGGTGTATGATATGAGCGTTGGGTGAATGCATTTTGCTCGCTCCTGGCATTAAGTACTAGGGGTAATGTCGAAATACCTGATCACTTTTTATCATATGTTAGCACTATTCGTTCGTCTGGATATTCATAACATGTAAAAATTTTACATACGGACCAAATATACAGAAGCAAAACCAAACCTACTACCAGGTCGGCCGGAGCCCATCCTTAAGGCTAACACAAATGGTAACAACGTACTGCGACACCCCTAAAAATCATATTCTAACAATTACAACCACAGGGAATAAGGTGACGAACACTGTGACGGCGGGTGAAGAAAACAGGAAACACCAGGCTAAGAGTTAAACTGTAAAAACTGCCACCTTTAAATATACCCTCGTGAGAGGCGGCATTACTGACATTACATATGTATGATTATGAGAACCAGTTGAATTCAAAGAGAGAAAACTCAGTGTTGTGTAACCCTATACAACGTGACTGACTGACTTCAGGAGAGTATACTCCAAGGATTATTGAGAGGAAGGCACGACATTACATTTTTAGCTACCAACTAACGCTTGCCCAATGTTTCGCACAACTAAGAAAAAGTTCTTAAATAGTTGTTAATGTCAAATAAGCAATTAAACACTGTTATGAACATTGATTTCTTGCCAATAACGACGCCTGAATATTTTTAATGGATTAGCAACTTCTTTCCATTAAATAAAATATTCGGGGTGCCCTCTCGCCCCCACGTGTCCGCCGCTGACAGACAGAGTGAGAGACAGACAGACACACAGGCTGGCTACTTGGCTGACTGACATACAGGCTGGCTAGCAGGCTGAATGACTGACAGAGTGACAGACAGGCTGGCTAGCTATTTGGCTTACTAAGTGACTGACTGACTAACTGACTGATGGTGATCCCATATTATTTCTTCTATGAAGTGTATTCGTTGTAGTATTACACACGAACTACATCTCGTTAAACGTAGAAAAACTCATCTACCGTAAGAAAAAGAACAAATTTTGTCGCTTGGAAAGTTTGATAATGATTGCGTGACAGAATTCTAGTATCAAGCGACTGGAGAATAAATATCGTGCCAGCGAATTAATTAAACAGCAATGAGCTAACTGATGAGCTACCATCAATTACTTCAAAATGTTACATGCTAGCAAAATATAATTAAACGTCTGAAGGCCCCTATGACCCTCGTTCATAATAAGGTCTTTCGAATCCCTGTTCGAGAACGAGACTGAGAACTTCCGCTTTCAAAAGTGCTGTGACTACAATAGGACTTAGCAATCAGACATTCCTCATTCAGGAGGTCGCTCTTCTTACTTTCTTTTGTCTTGGAATAATATACTTCACAAAAGGCCAACTTCAAAAGACATGACAAAAGCTTGTTCCTCCTTCCACTTGTAAAGGAGCTGACTTTGTAAGACTAGGATTTCCCCTATCACAAGAAAAATGCAGGGTCATCGTGACTTGCAAATCTACTTATTGCCGGTAAAAGTATGTACTGTAAGAATAGGTCTTTCATACAAGAAAGATATCTGAATGATGATAGTGAAGAAAGTTGTACCAGCATGATACAGCTGTGAGCAGAGCAGTGAGCAGAGCAGTGAGCAGAGCAGTGAGCGGAGCAGTGAGCGGAGCAGAGCAGTGAGCAGAGCAGTGAGCGGAGCAGTGAGCAGAGCAGTGAGCAGAGCAGTGAGCGGAGCAGTGAGCGGAGCAGTGAGCGGAGCAGTGAGAGACGCAGTGAGGGGAGCAGGAGATATCGGCGTTACACTCTTGCGTTCAAAATGAAGCCAGTGAACTTGGTGAATAAGAGAAAATATAAATTTTTAAGGACATTCCTACTGATGACTTGGAGGTGATGGGAAAGACTCTGGTTGAAACTGGCAACGTTCCTGAGGGTGTCATGCCGTATTGCAAACAAGTATTGTACAGCAATGTTTACTAACAAACTAAGTACTACAAAGAGCATGACTTAATCAGCATAAATAAGAAGGAATGGTATAAGATCAGAATCAAAGAGAAGGGAAAACAGAAACGGAGAGACTTACATAAAAAGAAGAGGATGCATTCAAGAGCTGAGCTAAATTGAACCTTATCTCCAAAAACACGGTTTCACACAAACATTGATTGATTACGAAATTTAGTGCGCATTCAGTTCCAGACTGAGCAAACGACTGATGGAGAATGTCAGTCCTTTACATCAAGCCCACAGTCAAGAAAATCATATATATTGAAGCTTTTTAATGTATGCTAACCTTCCCATTCACACTATACGTTTCTATCAATTATGTTTAGACAATTAAAGTCGTCTACCACCACTAAGAGTTCCTTGTATTCATTGCTTGGCAACCGTAAGTCCAAATTATCAAACTCTGAACTTCAAATTACACTCAAACCATTTACTCAGTTCACAACCAGTAACTTGATCAAAAATTTTTTCTTCAATCATAAATCAAACTCCATAACTTACAAAGTTCTCCCATTTATTGACATCTCTGCCCGAAATAAGTTGGTTACCTATTGACTATGTATGTCAAGACAAACACAAACTGTACACTGAGCGTACTTTCAGCTACCAAACAGAAGCCCCGTGCTGATGGTCAATAAACCTTTCACAACATATGCAGGTCATTGATTTACGGTTTTCGAATAGACAAAGACAGCATGATGTCAAAATAGCTTTTTAACTTTCAATTTTGGTACCAAATATGTAAAAGTGTTAAAAGCACAAGTATTGAAAATGCGGTTAAAAAAAAACTATGTTGCTTTCGCAGTGGAGACTAATCGGTATCCAGACATGTCTTTCCCGGTCTCAAACATTCTATAAGTCTGAAGATCTTCAGACCAAAACTTGACACTCCGGTGTTTACTTTGAGCATTCGTGAACTTTTAGCATCACAGCAACAATGACTCGACAAGATGCAAAAATAAGAAGAGATTTTCTTCGCAGGTAGGCTTAGAAACAACTTCTAAAACAAGAATCAGTCTAAAACAGCAGAGAAACACTATAAAGTAGTTTTACAAAGAAACTTATATTTCGGCTAGTCAAGGTAGCCTTTTTCACAGTTGTAGAAACACCTTGACCACCGTACCACGTGGAGCTAAGAGAACGTCAGTCTTTCATCATCATTGTACAAGTCTATTAATATCATGAAGGGCTACCTATTGTTTAGTAGAATAGGAACAAAATTGCCTTGGACCAATGTGCATCCTTACTAGTAAAAGTCATGCTGCTTAAGATGACGAGATTAGTAACAAATTTGTGCCTGTGAATATTGTGCTACTGATATACAAGAAATCTATTCTATACGGCAGGAATCCCTCAATGGATTCATTTTCATCTCCAATCTGCATCGTCGTTTATTCTTCTACGAACAAAGATCCCTACTGATCTCTTTTTGTTCATTATATTTCGTTAGCTTAAAACACTTTCCTCAAATTTCCGATATCCCTCCATATCGTCCATGATGTGCAAGAGGTTCCCTAAGGGCAATACTCGTAAATGTAGGTACTTCAAGACAAGAAACGAATCGTATCGTCTAATGCACCTTTAACATCATATCGTAGTATAGGTTTCACCGTGAAGATTAGAAAAGTTTGCTAAAACCTACATTAGGTTTTTGGTAGAATTCTCAATATCGGTAATCTTTCTTGTACGATTTTCAACGTTGTAATGTCGACAATTATCTTAGCGAACATAACACGTGCAAACTTGATAAGCCATCAAGCAATAACTAACGCCCAAAACAAAGAACGCGTACTTCTGAAGTAGTATATGAATAAGCTCAGTCCTTGCATGAATATTCCTCCCTATATTTATGCATAAACTTTTCACTGGTAACGCATCGTATTATTTCTTGACCCTCATCCAGTCTGCTCGTTTATATCTCTCGTAGTAGCATTAGTACCTTGTTACAATATAAAAACAAGATCGATATAAACAACGTTCAATGATTCTAAAATCAATTAAGATTATAAAACATCTAGGTATCTACTAAGACAGATAGGGTACTAAAGTTGTCTCACTCCCCCAATGACTGCGATCACTTGTAATTTTAGCTTGAATAAATCAGCTAATATTTTCAAATGCACCACACTTCTTGCTAAACTTGCGGAAATAAGTAATAAATAAAAAAATTATATATATATATATAAGTAAATAAGTGAATGGACAAACAAATGGAAGAATAAATGAATGAATATATAAATCAATGAATGACTAAAAGAATGAAAATGAATGGATGGATAATTGAACCAACAAAGAGTCAATAAATAAACGAACGAATGACCAACTTAACCAACAAAAACATGGATACATGCCAAGATGAACTGGTTAAATGAATGCTCAACTGACAAACGAGTGAATAAATGCATGAGTCAATAACCAAAACATATCACAACACGACGAGGAACATGAAGCAGTGCATTGGACAATCTATGAATCAGCTCCATAAGCATCTAAATAAACACACTGTAAGATCATCGTAAGTAGGAATGATTTTTGAAAAAGTCAACAGGGGAGAATCAAAGGTCGTGACCAGATATTTACAATTGACATGGCTCACATAAATTTTATCGTACCCCTATTAGCAAATCGGGGAACTTCTTTCTCTATTGATGCTAATCAAATATAGAAAACTGAAAATCTATTACTATAGTATAACGGTAGCAGACTAAATCGTGTAAAATTCAACCTATCTTTTGTCTACAATTTGTATATAGGGGCCCCTAGCTACAGCATGACTTAAACAAAGGGAAACACCCCCTTGGACCCCTTAAGTTAATCGCTGGTTGTAGGTGTTAATGTAAGATAGTAGGTATGTTTTAAACAAACTCAATCGTTGTCTACCAGTTGATGAAAACCCTGCATTGTGGGAATAAAGGACACAACATACAAGGTACCGCTGTATTGGTTCACCTTTAGAATGCTCCTTGGGACGTTACGTTAGAAAACGATGACATTGACACTCACTGCTGTCATATTACAAGGGTCATACAATCAGAACCATTAAAATTCTCATTTTTATATCCCTATCGAGGTGTCTACCTCACCATTTAACTAATTCATCCAATCAAGTACAACCCCCTCCCTAAAGCGCTGTTTTCTATTGGCAGGGAACAATCGATGAGTCATAATTCTGTTCATGATGTATTATTTATGAGAGGGACATGTGACTTGCTTGACGTACACAGTGTTACAAGCACAGATCTTGGTCTTACCATGTCTGGCGCCTTGCTATTCCGTGTGACGTCACACGTTATGTCTATTATTCATCTACACCCAACCGAAGAAGATAAAACATGAGAAGACGACAAAATTGGTATGTAGAAATCGCGAACTGACATAGCAAGTCAATAACCCACAGTTAGGAGTCACACGGGGATCTGTTTTCATTGCTGTCGTTTAGTAATATTCCTATAATATGTGAAAAGTTTACCTTCCTCTCATAAAACTGTATAACCTAAAGGCATTTGGATTTTCGCTATTTTATGTAACTTTCAAATAATTCGCAAGTACTCCATCCCGCCGAAGTCAGTGGCATGGAGGGAATGTAGGAATGGATTTGGCCTGCTAAGCACCTAGGGCCTCTCCTGGATATTTTAACTGTTTCAACTAATACGAAAGCTGACGTTCGCCCGCAAGAGAAACCTTCGAATAATCAATAACATATAGTAACAGTAATGCTTGCTCCATTTAATGGTGTCTCAAAGTGCATAATTTTTAAGTTTCAGCAACTAAATATGGAGCGTAGTTGGGTGGCCAAAGCAGAGCAAAGGCAGATTTCAAGTTTTGAATGGCCTCCCTGAATCAAACACCATAATATCAATAAAGTTATTGAATATAGAAAGTATTGACGTGTTTTCGTTCTGAGTAACAGGGCGACTGTCTTCCCTGAAGCATTGGGGAAGGGGTAGAGACCGTCTACTCATCGCCCTTCGCGATGGCTCCACAATAAGTAAACCTTTTGTTTGAAGATTAGAAACAAAACAAAATTTAATAAAAAGTGACTCGTCAAAGTAAATATGAATTGAAACCCTTAAATCATATAAGATTCTCATCACAATAAAAATGAGATACACAGAGTATATTTCTGGTGTACAGCCACTGAGCCGCTTAAAAGCTAATGTCATGTATTTTTTTCACAGCATCGTGAAGTGAAAGATTAAATCTCAATTGCAACGTAAGAGTTCAAATGTTAAAAATTCAAAGTCTAGTTGTTTTCTGTTTGTCTTTGTTTCACAATTTTCACTTTTGACACAATCGTTTTATTGTGGCATCTACTTTTCCACAAATGCCTAAATTTACCATGTTTTAACCAAACATCTTGACCTCCTCTTTACGTATTATAGACTTACATACTTCGTAGAGTTCTCCTCTTTATCATGGTCTTTGAAACATTCCTGATACATCTATCCCACTCTATTGGACTATAAGATGAGCTAACACTTTCACGAAGAAAATACTGTCACTAACACTATTCCACTAGATCCATGGCACACAACCCTTTAACTCCATGGACCTCTATGGAACCCTGGACATGATTCGTGGGTCCACGTCCGACTTTATATTACTTGGCAACTACATACATACAATACACAATAAACTGAAGTATTTACTAGCTATTTAATACTAAAAGACATCCCTTCCTTCATAGGGCTATTATTATTTTGTGGATCCTCAAAACCACTTAAAGAACCCTTTTCGGGGTCCGCACCCCGCGCCAGTACCCTAAATGTTGTACCGGACTGGATTAAAAAACGAATAACAAGCGTTTATAATGCCCTGTTTGTAGTAAAATACAGAACAGACTAGGAACTAAGACGTCAATAGACTGATGGGGTTGATGTACAAAGCGATATAAATGTCTCAGTTGGCCCCATAACCTCTTATGCCCGTGGTCCATGCCAACCGCTGCACAAAAAATATAGAGCGTGTAAAGGGAGGTACACTCGTGAATTGGTATTGCCAATTAAGTTTAATACATCAAATGGCATTAGATAGTACAAAAATAGAACAAGAGGAAAGAAAAAGTTCAAAATACACGTGGCACTAGAAATTACAGTAAAGAAGAGCTAAGGTACGAGAAAACAATGCAAGTGCCTCAAAGACAAGGAAGTGTATATCAGATACGCGGAAGTAAGAAATTGAAAGGCAGAGGTTTGACGTAGAAGCTTTCAGATAACAGTTATCATCTTGTACTAGTAGGTACGACCTTCATGCGCGCGCATAGCTGACACGACTGTGGGAAAATGGCTCACAACACATTTGACAATCACAATACGTGGCGAAACAGATAATCCATGACAATAATGTATTGAGAAAGGGTACCAATGTTAAAATGGAAGAAGGAAAACCCGTTTTTAAGTAGGCATGAACCTAGGTAATAAGACAGGATAATTGTTTGCTATTCCATCATACATGGAAAGCAAGACCTGGACGCTCTTCTTGATTCAGTGGCAATCTCGAACACAATCAAACGCATTGGAATTCATTTTCCAAAACTGTCTCTCAAAGCAGGTTATTCTTAATTCTCATCATGAATTAATGGATTGGGATAACCTCTGCAACCAGTCACCGTAATCACTACTTAATACTAATCAAATTACTGCCATAAAAACAAGTAAATTGACAGCAGAATAATTCAAGTATTATCTTAAATTATTTGAAGGAAATGCAGGATGATTTAAATCAGTCTTTCGTAAAATAACTAATAATAACTCTGCAGCTTGGAAAGTACTTGCCATCACCTTGTATTGTCGAGGTAACCATTCCAGACAACCAATGACAACTTTCAGTGATTAATTTGGAAGGAAACAAGTCCCTTACTCTTCATATCAAAAAAATTACAAACGTCAAACCTTTAATTCTAAAAATAACAATATTTTTGAGTGAGTTGGTTCCCTTGATAGGTGAATTTATCACGGCACGAATCGATTGTTTGTTGCAATTCTTGTTCTAGTAAGTTCTTGACATATTTGGGTAAGTTGGTTCCTTGATAATGAAGTCATCACAGCAAGAATTGATTGTTTGTTGCAATTCTTGTTCTAGTACGTTCTTGACATTTTGGGGTAAGTTGGTTCCTTGATAAGTGAATTTATCACAGCAAGAATCGATTGCTTGTTGCAATTCTTGTTCTGGTAAGTTCTTGACATTTTTGGGTAAGTTGGTTCCCTGATAGGTGAATTTATCACGGCAAGAATCGATTGTTTGTTGCAATACTTGTTCTAGTGCTGGCAAGTCGGCATAAGACGAAATCACACTATTACCACAAACGCCCGCAAACACAAGTATAACATAGCCGTATCACCAGAGCCTAATGGCCTGACGATAGGACAAATGTCTCCCGAAATGCAATTTGAAAACTCATGTCACGAACAACTCCCCCATAAATACAAACTTGTGTTAAAGTCTGGTCATTGTCACCTGAATCCACTTGGGTGATAATGCATCCCACAGAGCGTATATTCTAGGCTTAACTCCTAAGTTTTAGAATACGTTTACCATGCTGAAATATCACTGCACAAACCGTCCTCCAATACAAATTACATGCCAGCCCAAAATAAAAAAAATCGCTCTCTAACGAACTATGTCCAACACGATGATTCAGTTCTTAAAGTCTGGAAGAGCGTCTCTTAAATACAATGATAAAAACGTAGTTATATTGAAAATAAAAGGATCTATGATTTGGCATAAAAACTAGAGTGCAAACATCTTCAGTATCAACATTAACAACTTTTAAGATCATGAAATACTGGTCTCTTTTATTCTAAAAAATCAATATCATTGAATTCCTTTCGTATCTATGAACTTAAAACTTTTTCAGTAAGAAAATTAATCCAGTAATTTCCATATAAGTTCACCGAGCTTTCGATGACTGCCTCGGTACTTTCCAAAACACATCGGCTGGTCAAAGTCAAGATAAACTAACCTTATAATAATACAACTTAAAGGAAAACATATTTGCTCAGTACCGACAATCAAATTTCAAAATGTTCATTTATGGCATAGAACACAAAATATGCTTGAAATAGCGTGACCGTCTTAGAACGGTAGACATTTCTTGATCTTTTGATTAAAAAATATCAGGGTTAACATCAAATCAGAACGGCAGTAATGTACATAAAATTGTTAGAAGCTACGCAGCAGAAGCTATAATGCACCACTGATGTGTCTCTACACCAATACGCATCCAAGAGAGCTATGTAAACCATTAGAAAATCCCAAGTGAAAGAAAAATGCTTTGCTTATAACTCAAACTTTCAACCTCTGATACCTTTGTCTCAAATTAAAGGTTGTCTTGTAAGAAAAAAAAGTTCCTCGATAATTATGTTTCAAAGACTCAAATAGGAAAGTATGTCACCAGCGGGATTATGTTGGTGATATAATTTTCTATTTCTCTGGTATCTTTTCAAACTTTTCATTTCAAATCCTCTCTTCTGGAAAACACTGATATTTTGGTAGAATTATTGTTGACACATTTTGGTACAATTATGGTTGACACATTTGAAATATCACAATTGTGAAAACAAGGTCATTTGAAACCTTTCATTTGTACATAGATACATATATACATACATACATACATACATACATAAATACATACATACATACATACATACATACATACATACATACCAAAAGCATTGATACCGTTGCTTGAGTGCTCAATACAAAGGAAAAGCGATATACCACGAAATACTGCAGTT